>RPOG01002597.1:0-54576 GCA_008086565.1 Thalassoma bifasciatum | reverse complement strand
TTTTATTTGTGAATAAGATAAATAATTTGATGTTAAAATAACATTTCACATTATTACATTGGTTGTACCACCTGACATGGAAATTGTTCCAGTCACCAATGAAGTGAAAAAACCTTTTTTATCAGTATTTCAGAGAAATCTACAAACTTTTCCACTTGGTCACAAATGTCATTTGGGCTCCTCTGGCTGATGCAGTTTCCTGTTTCCTGTTTTATTCTCTTCACTATAAAATAAAAGTCTAATGTTACGGTTGCACCACCCTGACATTTGACAAGGTGAAAATTACGGGACAAAAGTTTTTTACATTTCTCAACAGCTTTAAAATTGTTTTCATTTGCAAAGAATGTTTTATTTAAAAAGGTTCAAGCATAAAATAATGCCACTGTATTTTTAATTTCCATTTCCAATAACTGACATTCAATTTTTAGAGTTTAATTACTGTGGATACTTGTCAGGACGGTTGCACCACCTGACATTTTGGGGGTTTGAGGAACCAAAACACAAAAAAACATGTTATATTTTAATAGTTTAAAGATGTGTTCAAATAACACAGGTTTCATAGAATAAAGAAATACATGTGATGAAATACTCAATTCATGATGGAAGGAAATATTGCACTCGGACACAAAAAAGGGACGTCACCTCATTGACCCATTTAAGAAAAAGACAGAAAAGATGAATCTGACGCTTCCTCATGATGAATCTTTACACTAAAACAAAGTCGTAAAATCACAAAACCAGCAGCAAACGCAGAATCCAGATCCAGATCCTCACAACTAACTGTCATTCAGAATCTAAGCAGGTGCATCAGTTGTGCATATTTTCAGTACTTTTTATTTTTGATGTGCCTTTAATTGTCCTTTTGGGATAAATACCCTGATAAGGGAAAATACATTTGTCATTTTATGCTCCAATTCTGTCTAATCTTTATTCACAACACTGTATAAAAACAGAACGAAAAGTTTTTCTCGGCTCCCCATAAATTTTGTGACATCAAAATGGGGTCACAGCCCGAAAAGGTTGAAAACCAAAGCTGCAAGTTTTCCCAGGTTTTATTCCAATCTAAATGCCAGATTTGTTGCTTATTTGGCAAATTTTACTACCTCAAACTTAGTTTTATTGCTTCTTTTTGCTGGTTTTGCCTCTTTTTACCACTTGTATAGTTTCTTTTGTAAAGGTAGCTGTAGTGGCGTATATAAGCCACAAAGAACTGCCGGCATGGCAACTTGATCCCAGACGCGAATGACGAGTTGTTTCTTGCTTTTCTGAATTTTTATTAACGAGGTTTTGACAACAGATACGTCATACGGTAGAAAACTAAAAGCTCTCATGCCTGCCACAGTTCTGTAGAGGCATCACACGAATGTAAGGGGGGCATAGAGAGGGAGGAGCCTAATCTACATAGATATTTAAGATTAACTTAAATTTGAACACAATGGCTCTTACAATAGTTTTTAACAGTTGGTCTCTTTGGTTGAGTAACTCTGGTGTAGAACAGAAAACATCTGCTGTAGAAAACGTATCTGATATTCTGACACAGTTCAGGTTATAGAAATATTTCACTGTCTGTGATTAGAATATTGCAACAGGACATACTGTGATTGCCCAGCCCTTGCTCTTAATATTCATGCTGAATGTGTGTGTGTGTGTGTGTGTGTCCTCTGCAGGACCTGGATGACATCGAGGACGAGAACGAGCAGCTCAAACAGGAGAACAAGACTCTTCTCAAAGTGGTGGGTCAGCTGACCAGGTAGAAGCGTCCGACCTGGAGCCGCTCTGACATCACAGCTGGCGGCGGCGGCGGCGTCTCTGTCCTCTGTTCATTTGTGTGTGTGTGGGCGTCCTCTCAGCCTCACCGCCGTTAAATCCTCTTCACCAGGATGAATCCATGAGCTGTGAGCTGAGCGAGCGTCCGTCTTCTTCATATTTAATGTAAATGTTTGTACATAAGCCGCTAAGATTGTTAATTTTTAGGTTTTTGATAAGGTTTTAAAAACGCAGAAGTGAAATGAATGTACGTGCAGCACAAAGAGGCACTCAAAGAAACTGTTTTTTATTATCACGTGAACCCTTCAGATAAATTTCAAACAGACTTCCAGAGCTGAAACGTTTCTGTCGAGGACCAAATCGATCGTCTTTGTTTCCATCAGCCAAAGTGAGCGAAACATGTGCAATTCTGTCTGTCACTTCTTTAAGAGTTAAAGCCTGGAGCTTTAAGAGGAATTCTTCTTTTTGGTACATTTAAAACCTGAGAACACATCATCAAACTCCAGAAACAGACCTAGTGTCCTAGTTTGTATCCTGGATCCTTTTTTCTTCTGATTTGTTTACATGTTTTCTCCTCCTGATGTTTGGTAAATGTTTAGCTGCTCTGTTCATGTTCGAGCTACAGCGAATTATTCTGTAAGAAAACCAAAATGAACTGAAGGAACAAACGTCAGGAAATGAATCTACTGTGTACGAGGCGCCGCAAACACCACAAATAACAACAATATTTAACCACATTTAGCCCCAAAACATCACTTTTTATTTAGATTTAAAGAAATATTTGTGAAATATATTGGTTAAATATAATATATTAATGTTAAATGTTTTATCTAAATGTTAAATATTATATATAAATATTAAAAATTATGTATGAATGTTTAAAAAATGTCCGGAATCTAAATATTTACCTACATTTCTAAGCATTTGGTTTACATTCTAAGTATTTTTCCAAGATTTCTAAATCTTGACTAAATATCTGGTGAGCAAATATTTAGAAATCTTGGCTCTAAGATTTAAAAATCTTGGCTAAATATTAAGAAATCTTAAATAAAAATTTAGAAATCTTTGCAAATATTTAAAAATCTCTGCAAATGTCTCTAAATATTTGCTTAAGTTTTAAGAATCTTAAGCAACTTAAGCAAATATTTCTAAATCTTAAGCAAATATTAATATATATTAGCAAATATTTATAAATTTTGACCAACTATTTAGAAATCTTAGATTAATTACGAAGACAATATTAAAAATTGATTTATAAATATTTGCTTAAGATTTCTAAATCTTGACTAAATATCTGGAAATCTTGGATTAATATTAAAAAATCCCAGCAAATATTTCTAATTTTTTGCAAAGGTTTTCAACAGATTTGCCTTTAGGTTTTTTAAACCTCGACTAAATATCTAGAAATCTTTGCATTTATGTAGAAATGTCACTTGAGATGTATAAATATTTGCTAAAGTTTTAGAAATCTTTGGATAAATATTTAGAAATCTTGAGCAAATATATCCTAATATTTTCTCAGGATTTATAAGTATTTATTCAAGATTTCTAAATCTTGGAATAAATATTTAGAAAGAACTTAATAATGTTCCTAAATATTTATAAGATTTAAAAATATTTGCTTAAAATTTCTAAATCTTGTGCAAATATTGAGAAATACTAGTATATTTTAAGAAATCTTTCCTAAATATTTAGAAATCTTTCCTAGATATTTAGAGTGTAAACTAAATGTTTAGCTCAATATTTAGAACCAGGATATTTATTTATAACATATATTTATAACAATTAACATTAAAAAAACAACATTCAGCATACATATATAATATTTGACAAATATATTTTGAAAACATTTCTCTAAATCTGAATTAAAAGTGATGTTTCGGGGTTGAATGTGAAAAATTTTGTTGTTATTTGTGGTGTTTGTGGCGCCCCCTACCTGTGTTTACTGAAGGGAAGTTGCAGCTCCTCTCTGCTCTTTAACCTGTAGTTCGTAGGCCGTCAGTAGGTCGTTCTGATTTATAAACATGCTCACGGTTTGGGGGTAAAGATCACACACACACACACACACACACACACACACACACACACACGTCTCTTTCCCTGACATTATGCATGTACAGAAGATTAAGACATTTAATAAAAGTTTGATTATCTCTCTCCTCACTCGACTCGCTCCTGTTCATTAGGACTCATTTGCAGCGATGATGCCGAGCGACGCTGAGGCGGTAATGCAATGTGACGGCGGCGGCGGCNTTGTTGTTATTTGTGGTGTTTGTGGCGCCCCCTACCTGTGTTTACTGAAGGGAAGTTGCAGCTCCTCTCTGCTCTTTAACCTGTAGTTCGTAGGCCGTCAGTAGGTCGTTCTGATTTATAAACATGCTCACGGTTTGGGGGTAAAGATCACACACACACACACACACACACACACACACACACACACACGTCTCTTTCCCTGACATTATGCATGTACAGAAGATTAAGACATTTAATAAAAGTTTGATTATCTCTCTCCTCACTCGACTCGCTCCTGTTCATTAGGACTCATTTGCAGCGATGATGCCGAGCGACGCTGAGGCGGTAATGCAATGTGACGGCGGCGGCGGCAGCGGGGGTTTACTGTCGAAACACGCTCACAGTCGGGATGATTCGACGTGTCAGGCGGCAGCTCGACTCTTCGCAGCCCGAGTCCTGGATGTGAAAACCTCCGAGGAAAAACATAGGAAGCATCTTTACATCCAGATCATTTGGATCCTAAAAGCCCTGAGGCTCCTCTTTAACACAGATTAGCATTTTGATGAAAAGCTGTTGTTGTTCGCAGCAGAAAGCAAAGACGGGTCATTTCTACTTCTGCAGGAGCTCAGAGGAATCAGGAAACCTTAAAGTTGTAATAATAATAATAATGCATTTTATTTCAAGGCCCCTTTCACGACTCAAGGTCGCCTTACAAAGGGTAAAAAACACATTAAAACAAAATAGAGTTAAAAACAGTAACGTAAAAGCAATAGAATAAGGAACAGTTAAAAACAGTAGGTATTATGAAACAGATGAGTTTTGAGTTTTGATTTGAAGATGGGGAGGGTGGCAGAGTTATGGATTTGAAGGTGTACAGGAGGATTTTGTAGGTGATCCTTTGTTTTATTGGGAGCTACACAGCTGTTCAGTCCCAATCTTTTTAACTGTAAAATTATGTCAAGGGGGTTTTACAAAGTTCCCCAAGATGTTTTGGGTTTTTCCCAGCTTTTTCCCCAGATCATTGATATTTATAATAAAGCAAAGCTGCACTGAGATACTGGCCCTATTTTGATGACCCAACCTCAAAGTCAAAATTTTGAGGTAAATAGTCAAAATAATGAGATACAAAGCTTTAATTTCTAGATTTAAGTCGAAATTTAATGATTATATGGTCAAAGTCATGAGAACAAAGTCAAAATGTTGAATGAAATGTCAAAACCTTGTGATTATGTAGTCAAAGTTTTTAGAAAAAGTCACATTTTAAGCAAAAAAAAAAAGTAGAAAATTTGACTTTTTTCAAATTTAATCACTTTGACTTTTCAAACTAGAAGTTGGACTAAAAATGGGCAAGGGAAAACAATTAGACAAGAATTTTATTTTTGAAATTTTAGCTGATGGAAGCGATAATTTTGGGGTTAAAAAGTCCTAATTTTTTTGAGTCTAAGTGTCATAGATTTGAGAAAAGGTTAAATTTTTTAAATTAACTGTCAAAATTTTAATTAAGTCAAAATATGAGGGGAAAAAAAATGAAGGTAAAAAAGTAGGAATTTTGACTTTTTAACTCAAAAGTTTGACTTTAAATGGGCAAAATAAATAAATAGATAGATAAATAATAAAAAGCCAGCTTTTTGTTTTTAAAAATTTAACTGATGGTCATGATTTTTGGATAAAAAGGCAAAATTTTAAGAGGATAAGAGACTAAGTTTTGAGAAAAAAAGTCAAAATTTTGAAATACAATGTAAAAATTTTGAGATAAGACAAATACCTTGAGGAAAAAAGTGAAAATTTAAAGGTAAAAAAATAGAATTTTTGACTTTTTTATTTCATGTCTTTCACTACTGTTCTCAGAGCTGATACTTTAGATCAGTGGTTCCCAACCTTGTCCAATTCAGGGCCCACTTTTAAGCCCCAAAATTTTTTGCGGCCCACATCTGACCCTGGAAGTACTGATTCTGTAACAACTGGTTAAAAATCGTGTTTCATTGCATTTTTTGATCACACTTCAGACCTTTGAAATTTGGGGTCATGTTACATGTTGGGCTTTAACAAGCCTTCTTAAAGGACTTTTCTTATATTCAAATGTTTGAAAATGTTTCATATCCTTTAAGTTTTAAAAAATTTAAACATTATTCTTTATATTTGCATCTTTATACAATTACCCGTTATTAAATTTCAGACTGTTTTGGAAATGATTTGGCGGCCCACTTGCAATACCTCCGCGGCCCACCAGGGGGCCATGGACCACAGGTTGGGAAACACATGTTTTCAGTGACGGCGCTTCGTCACAATTCCCCTCAAAGTAAATCAGGTAATGAGGATGTTTCCTGTGTAGTTTGTTTGTTTTTCCTCCACAAAAGTTTCTCAGATCCTCAGAGGCTGATTGTTCGGCCTGAGATGAGAAACAGGTTTTATCTCGTCCCTGTAGAAACTCCACCGTGTTTCATTATCAGCTGGTTTCATGCTCCTCGTTCTCCGACCGATCTCTTCAATCTCCGGGGCGTGTGTGGTGCGAGGACGCGCTCATCCGCGCCGAGGATGGCGAGGGGTCGGGGCGAATGGTTGGGATGATACCGGACATATTTGTGCAATTTCCTCCACCTGTTCCTCCTGAAAACGACCGGTCTCTACCTGCTCGACTTTTACACCTCATTATCTCAAACTAAGTGATTTCAGAGGGAGAATTCAAATTGAATCGTCCTGAAATGATTCAGCTCTCGCCCTGATGTCACACTTTACCTCCGGCTCAATCTTCCTGTGAGAGATTTCTCCTCCACGCCTCGGAGAAAATGATTTTTGTGGCGTTCTCTGAAGACAAACGGCGACATGTCGGAGCTGGAAGCAAAATAACACGACTTCAGATGCACTTCTTTCAACACCTGGACCACATGCGGAGCTGCCCTTTGTAGAAATGTCCTCTAAAAGTCAACAGGAGTCTGATAGAGTTCACAAATGGAAGAGAATCAACTAATGGCAGTCCAGAGGCATGACATTTGAAAACCGGCATAATTTAACTTGTTGGGTTTTGAGTAATTGAAAAGTTTTGTTGTCCTTTTCAGCTTCACCTTAGGGCGGGAAATATTGAGAGTAAAGCAGAGAAAATGAGATATTTAGGAGCCGGAGCTGGAATTTCAGCCCAAAGATGAACATTAATGACGGTAAAATGAAACATAATTTGGTGAAATCCCCCCAAAGGTCAGCGAACGTCTCTGTAAACAGCGTTAATGGCTGTAAATGTAAAGTATGATGATATGCTGATGATACCGTATTATGACCTAAAGGCAGGGTGACATTTTTACACATTCAGAATGAATTTATTCCATTTGGCGAGTTATTACTTCTCCCTGGAGCATATGACATTATCAGCTGCTATAAAGCACATCCAGATCCTTTTACCCGTCCCATCTGGTCCATTTTATCACCGAGCCGTCACCTGAATCACTCCCCCGCTAAAATGACTCCCATCTACCTCTTCACCCTGAATAACCCATTATCCTGTTTCAAACCCACGACCTGAATAGTGATTGTGTCCTGTAAAGGCTCAGAGATGTCACTCTGTGTTTGGGTTTTAAATGACTTTATAAAACAGCTGCTTTCATTATCTGCAACCCAGAGTTAGAAGTTACAGCCAGAGGTGGGTGGAGACCAGGGTTGCCAGATCTGACCAACAGTTTCCAGCACAGACACAACAAAAAAATCCACCCACCTCACTAAAAACCAGCCCAAAGACTTGACACTTGGCAACAAGAAGATGCTGTTATGTGACACCCTGTCCTTTTATACTATGCTTGGATTTCTGTTACAACACTTGAAATGAGCCTTGAAGTTTTACTGTACGACAAGAGCAACTCGAGATTTAAGCTCCAGATCAGTCTCCCATTCCTCTCTGTATACTTTTTGTATTTTACGCACTTTGACATAATGAAGTCTCAAAGCGCCAAGTCCAAGCTTGAGAGGAAAGACCAACACACCTCAGTGCAACTTGGTTGAACTCTTAACCCTGTTTTGGGTGTTAAACCAGGACTGTTATTGATTGATGATGCTAAGTTGGACTGATTCTCTCCATTTAAAATAGTCAAACTAATGATAAGATGGAAAAGGTTTAATGACAGATATTTTGTTTGTATTACCCAAGAAGATTTTCTAAAAAGAGTTTTCTAAAGGAGTTTTTGTTACCCAGTCAGACGTCATCACATTGACACTGCTGTGTGGTTACCGTGATTACCGTCCTTCTCCATTCATTTCAATGGGGCAAAATTAGTTGGAAAATACAGAATATTTAAAAAGTACAAAATATGTGGATAAACCCCTTTACAAGCGACATATATGTTTATGTGTGGTTTCCATGGTGACAGACCTTATCCATTCATTTTAATGGGGCAAAGTTGGTTGGAAAATGCAGAATATTTTAAAAAAACAAAATGTGTGGATAAACCCCTATGCAAGCGACATATATGTATATGTGTGGTTTCCATGGTGACAGACCTTATCCATTCATTTTAATGGGGCAAAGTTGGTTGGAAAATGCAGAATATTTAAAAAGTACAACGTGTGGATAAACCTCCATACAAGCGACATATATGTATATGTGTGGTTTCCATGGTGACAGACCTTGTCCATTCATTTTAATGGGGCAAAGTTGGTTGGAAAATGCAGAATATTTAAAAAGTACAACGTGTGGATAAATGTCCATACAAGCAAATAGTAAATAGGTAGTTTCTTTGGAATAATGTGACTTTAGTAAAAGTATAAAATAGTTAGTACTTGAGTAAGAGTAGTCAGTGATTCCCAACCTTATTGTGGCAGTGCCTCCATTTTTACGTCACAATTTTCCGGCAACCCCAAAGACATTTTATTTTTAGAGCTAATGTTTCTATGTTTGACAATGACAACAGGCATTTTGTTCTTCCTTTTCCAAAATCTGTCGTAGACAAACATGGCTGTTTCTTCATGTAAAGGCAGGATTATGCTTTTTTTTCCATCCACAGCGTCCATTGGCTGATTTCTTGGACTCTGTGGTTAATTCATCATGTGTTTGTCAATGAATGTGGTTATAAAAAAAGAAAAAAACTGTATCTTTGTCCCGTTCCATCAGTCTAAGAGGAATGACACATTTGCTCACACACATAGAGTCACATATAGAAGCGTCACACTGAGCTCAAAATGCCAAAGTATCAGCTGACAGATAAATGACTCACACGTACTATAAATGTGATGACAGAGTGCTGCTGTACCCCCCCCCCCCCCCCCCCCCCCCCCCCCCGGCCCCCTGCAGGGCCTTTGTGGTTTCCAGGAGCATTATCGATGTTCCAGCTCTTCTCTGCATCATCATTGGATCGTTCCGGAGAGATCCCCCCCCAGCTCCAGCTCTTCACGTCACTTCCTGTGCTCGTCCAGAGGGGGGCAGTGCTGGGACCAAACACACAGATCTCTTATCTCATATTCACACACTTACAGGCTCAGTGAAGCTTGGAGGAAGCTTTTCTGTGTGTAATTTCCTCCTCATGCTGCTCCTTTATATTGCTTTTGTGTTTTCCTATTTTGTATATTTCTTCCACCACAGTTCCTCTCTTTCCTTCAAAGCCTTAACACCTGTCATCCTCCCGATTTAACCTCAATTTTTTTGTTTTCCAATCGCTTTGTTGATTTGCTTCTTTATCTAAGCATTGTGTAAACTCTTGTCTGAAGATGTTATATAATAACTTGTTCTTCTTTCTCAGCCCCTGTTCTTTAATTTTAACCCCAAACTTGCTTCCAACTCAAGGAAATTTAAGCGCCTTTGGATTTATTCTGTATCCATTTTCTGTTTGTGATAGACAACAACTTCTGTCTGTGGTTAAAAGCCGGATTTGCCTCCTTGTATTTTAAGGAGGTTCCTACTTCATCATATCTAGTTATAAATCCAAATAATCCTCATGTTTGTGGAGTCAAACAATTATTTTACTGCTCTTGAAAGTGTTATTAAGCATGATAAATAACATTGGAGTAAAAACATTTAAGAGATAATTTAAATTATATAGCAAATTAATACCAATGGTTTTCAATTAGGAAACTATTTGTCGACTCAGTTAGAGGTCATCACACTGACACTGCTGCGTGGTTTCCATGGTAACTGACCTCCTCCGTTCATTTTGATGGGGAAAAATTGTGTGGAAAATGCAGAATAGTTAAAAAGTACAAACTGTAGGGATAAACCTCTATACAAGCATTTAAAAAGGTATATTTTTAGTTTCCATGGTAACAGACCTTATCCATTCACATAAATGGGACACAATTGTTCAGAAAATGCAGAACATTACAAAAAATAAAAAAAATAAAAAATGCAAAAGTAAGGGATGAACTCTTGTACAAGCAATGTATATGTATGTGCATGGTTTCCATGGTAACAGACCTTCTCCATTCATTTCAATGGGGCAAAAAATTTTGGGAAAATGCAGAATAGTTAAAAAGTATCAAAGTTGGGGATAAACCTCTTTACAATCACACCATTCCTTAACCTTCTTTACATTTTACTTTTTAAAATGGTCAGAATTTGTGTAACTTTGAGGAGTAGCAGTCAAACATATGCAGAGGTGCAGCATTTCAACATAATTGAAAAAAAAAAAACACAGTTGATAAGATAGTGCAACAATAATAGAGAAAATATCATAAAGGAGTTAACTAAATAAAATCATAAAATTATAACGTTAAAGTCAGACTGAGCAGTTTCACATTTAAGATGGTTGATGTTTGTATATAATACAGTAAGAGACTCATTCATGGCTCCTTGTGCTAAATGACAGCGATGCTTCATATTCCAGCTTCTCTATTATTGCTGTGAACTCAGTGATGAATGTTGAAATGTTGATAATAACTTGTATGGTATCGAATGTCAACACGACTCTAAACTGTCGCCGCCGCCGCTGTGTGCGTCCTCATCATCATCTCATGGATCTTGTTAATGATGGACCTGCACTGTTAGCTGTTCGCTCATTTCAGCCGCGGCTATTTGCATCATTTTCCCCATTTGCTCATCCATTTTAATAAGCTGCAGCCTCGAGAGAGAGAGAGAGAGAGAGAGAAAGAGAGAGAGAGAGAGAGAGCGTGTGAATTTAAATGTTGTTGATGATGACTCACAAAGTCCGTGCCAAGCAGAATAGGAGGCGGCTCTGGGGAGCAGCAACAGCCTCTGAAGGTCACTCTACGCCGTTACCATGACAGCCACGGCCTCCCTCTGAGAAGTTGTTGCTGCTGCTGCTGCTGTCGTTGTAGTTGTTGTTGTAATTGTTGTTGTTGTCGTTGTTTCAGAGGAGGGTGGGGGGGGACCTGCCTTTTGGGATGCATGCAAAAACAAGTCCTGCTCGGCATGTGCGTCCCCTCCTCTTCCTCCTCGTCCTTGTTATCATCATCAGCACTACTAAGTCAGCGGGGGAGCAGCAGAGGTGCATGTTCAGCCCCGAGCACAGCCTCATTTTCACTTTACTCCAGGGAAGGGCGAAGGAAAACATCAAGCCGGCTCTCTGAGAGTCAATTCAGAGTGAGTGCAGGTCTTAAGGCTGGCTCATAAATCACAAACAGCGTTACTGCAGGAAAGAGACATTACAAAAGAATAAAAAAGGAAAAATGTGAACGTAAACAAGCAATATTTCTCAATTATGAACCTGTTTTGGAGTCATTACGTCACATCCTGACGCCCGTACCCTGAATATTCACTCTCCTTTCCACCAGAGGAATCCAGAGTTCAAACATATCAAAAGTGTTGTTTCATCAAATTATTCCAAGTGGTGAAATTTCTCCTGTAAAGTCCGTTGTTTGTTCTCATCAATAACAGCAGCTTCACAGTCTTAGAGCATTTCCTCCTCAATGTCAATCTGACAAAGCTGCAAGTCTTTGTTTTCAACAGGGTTCTAGCTGCAAGACACAAGTGTTGAGTTTCCATCCCAGGACAGCTTGTGATAGACAACAAGAACTCCCTGCTTGACTGGCTGATAGTGCATGATGGTCTTGTGTAACAGCTCAATTAGAGGGTTATTTGTTCATTAGCAGAGCTGTAAATTACTGTTACTCGTCACCTTACCCTTCACATAAAGCCAGCTGCAGCCATTTAGATCATTGATGAGACATTTAAAGCAGTGAGTCTTCATTCACATTCATTTGCGCAACAGTAGAGGTACAATCAGTGACTGGGAACTACAATTTCTTGATTTTTTTTTGTGAACCTTTCCACAAAGAGAGCAAAGTTGACTAAAAAGAGGACACTGAGCACTGGTGAAGCTGGTTTTGTTTGCACGAAGTCTTCAGACGAGAGTGTGGTGTTTGGTCACCTGAGACTAAAAACTCTCTAACTCCTACAAAGTTTTACCTAAAAAGCTCAAATTTCACCCAGATGTAGATGACAAGGTGTAGATGGTGAATGTTTAATGTCTGAAATGAGGCATCTTGACGTGATTGGTTTTCAGAAATGAAAAGAAAAAAGTGTTCTAGCTGCATTTATCCTGATGTGGACTTTAGCCACATATATTTGGAGATTTTAATCTTTCAAATGTGGTGACACTGATGAATTTTGACCCTGTGTGTTTTTAGTATGAACTTTGAAACATCGTATGGTACACAGGTCAGAATTAGGTCAGATGTCAGGTGTTAATATCTCAGCTCTGAACTATTTAAGTGCATATTTCCTAGTGCCGTGCAGCTCCTCTCTCCTGCCTCCAGAATGTAAACAGAGTGTGAAAAGACTTTGTACAGATGGATTAGACAGACACGTACGCTAATAATCCATCTGTCATCCACACTCCATCTGAAAAATGGCTGTCAACCGCTATAAACGTAGCCGTCTCCATCTTCTTTGTCCCTCCATTCATCCGTCAGCCATCACCACCCACAGCCGCCCGCCCGCCATATCTATGGAAAACGTGCGTTTCCTGACAGCTCGCAGGTGGTTACGAGCTGAGGAGGAGGTGCTGGGTTCATCCATGTATGCATGACTGTTCCCATGGCGGCTCAGCGGGGGGGCACACTTCACAGAAAGTCCTAAGAAGATAATTATCCTGTAAGGCAGCGTTTGACTCCGGTTAGCGGTGTGAGTCCTGGAGGGTGAGGCCTGAGGACAAATCATCTGCTGCTCATTGTTGTTCAGTGATACTAGACAGGATTAAAGCACAAATGGAAAAATCCAGTTAGAGTTCTGATACCTTTAAAAGTCTGTTTGCTCAACATAACGAGCGGTTTATCAGAGTTTCAGGCTGGTTTTCTACCTGTAGTGTTACAGGAGAGAGCTTTAGAAATGCAGAACACATTATTAGTTGCCCTGTGAGACGCATAATGTTGACAACAGTAAAATCAAGAAACTCAACTTTTCAAAAAGATTCTGCTGCTTTTAAAGTGACTGTGATGTGTTTGTTTTGAAAATAAAAAGTTCTTGGTTCAAGACAATCTTTTATCGGATACAAGATGACGGGGTAATATTTTTATCAATGGTTATGTGGTGCTGTAAGTTAGTAAGTTTGTACCATAACTTAGTTGCAGGTTGTATTTAGCTTTGCAACTCACAGCTCAGTGCTCTGAGACATGAGTCTGTAACATTAGTGAATCCTGGTTGTGTAGCCAGTGTAGAAAGATTTGTGCAGATTTTTACTTGTTTTCCTGAACAGAGATAGACTGGTTATCGGTCTGGGCCTTTTTTTTAAATCATTAATCGGCCAATAAGACACAAATTTAAGGCGACCAATGGACCAAAGAGAGTTTGTGTCAGTCGAAGGACTCGCACAAACTGTGGTGATGTATTTGTTTTGAAAGCGAAAGTGAAAGTAGATCACTTTAACTCTACTTTTATTAGTGCAAGACAACTTTTTTGCGTAGCTGGCTACATTTAGCTTTGCTACTCACAGCTCAGTGCTCTGATACATGTCAGTAACGTTAGTGAATCCTGGTTGTGTCCTACCAGGTCTCATCTACCAACTCCAACCTCACCAAGCAGAGCAAACGTAACCTGGCTCTTCATTTTATTGATAGACTCTCAGGTTTGAACAGATCACTGCAGAATAACTGCTGCATGTGGACAGGAATCAACATTAGCACAAACACATTAGAGACTGATTTAGCCTTTAGCTCGTGTTTTAGTCCCTTGCCTGTATTTTAGTTGTTAGCTCATGTTCTAGCCTTTAGCTCTTGAGGATACCTTTGGCTTGTGTATTAGCCTTTCCTCATGCTTTAGCCCTTAATTTATGTTTTAGCATTTAGCTTGTGTTTTAGCTTATTTTAGCTGTTAGCTCAGGTTTCAGCCTTTGGCAAATGTTTTAGCTTTTAGATCCTATTTAAGCTTTTAACTGGTGTTTTAGCCTACAGCCCCTTTTTAAGACTTAAGCTCCTATTTAGCCTTAAGCTCCTGTTATAGCCTTCATCCAGTGTTTTTTCCTTTAGCTTGTGTTTTGTCTTTTAGCTAATGTTTTAGCATTTTGCTCGTGTTTTCACCTTTATCCCTTGCTTTTGCCTTTTGTGCATGTCTTAGCCTTTAGCTCCTTTTTAAGCCTTAAGCTCCTATTTAGCCTATAGCTTGTGCTTAAGCCTTTAGCTCCTTTTTTAGCCTTTATGTTGTGTTTAAGCCTTTAGCTCATGTTTTAGCCTTTATCTTGTGTTTAAGCCTTTAGCTTGTGTTTAAGCCTTTAGCTCCTGTTTTAGCCTTTAGCTCCTTTTTTAGCCTATAGCTTGTGCTTAAGCCTTTAGCTCCTTTTTTAGCCTTTATGTTGTGTTTAAGCCTTTAGCTCATGTTTTAGCCTTTATCTTGTGTTTAAGCCTTTAACTCCTGTTTAGCCTTAAGCTCCTGTTATAGCCTTCAGCCAGTGTTTTGTCTTTTAGATAATGTTTTAGCATTTCGCTCATGTTTTCACCTCTATCCCTTGTTTTAGCCTTTAGCTCGTGTTTTAGCCTTAAGCTCCTGTTATAGCCTTCAGCCAGTGTTTTGTCTTTTAGATAATGTTTTAGCATTTCGCTCATGTTTTCACCTCTATCCCTTGTTTAAGCCTTTAGCTCGTGTTTTAGCCTTTAGCTCATGTTTTAGCCTTTATCTTGTGTTTAAGCCTTTAGCACCTGTTTTAGCCTATAGCTCCTGTTTTAGCCTACAGCCCCTTTTTAAGCCTTTAGCTCCTGTTATAGCCTTCAGCCAGTGTTTTGTCCTTTAGCTTGTGTTTTGTCTTTTGGCTAATGTTTTAGCCTATAGCTCGTGTTTTCACCTCTATCCCTTGTTTTAGCCATTTGCGCATGTTTTAGCCTTTAGCCTGTGCTCTATCTCTCTCCTGTTTATCTTTCCTCTACTCCTCTGTCCCTTTTCTGTCAGACAGTCCAGCTCCTGTTTCCACCATTTCTACTAAATAAATCGCAGATATCGTTTTCAGCAGAAAAAAAACACAGATTTCTCTTCTCACTGATAAATTTCTTCAGTTACCGTTGTGTTTTCTTAAAAAACCCAGGTCTGCCAAATTAATTCAGTCCCATCTGACCTGATTGAGAAACTAGGAATTGGAATTTAAATAACCTATTTTAGCACCCATAATCTCATTTTAAATTGTGGATTATGATCAGGCACATAACTGGAATCTAAAAAACCCAACATGTGCTGCTGGAAAAGAGAAATGTGACTGCGTCTGTGTGCTTGAGTCCAATTATTTCGCTCTCATTTTCATTGGAGTTGTAGTCGCTGGAGTCACTGGAGCATCATGACACTGACAGTCGGACACGCTACGCTGAGAGAAGCCACCTGGAGGAACATGAACAGGTGACACATGGCTGAAAAGGTCAACCTCCACGTGGTGCTACCCATGATCCCACACTGGCAGGAGTAATCCTGTGGTATAGATCCGTGGGACGGCGTGTGCTGCAGGTGTGAGGCGGCCTCCTGGATGACGCCAAGACACAACCTTTAACACAAAGAACAGCACGGCGCTTGGTTTATACATCCACCTCATATCATTCTTCTTTATTCTACGTCTTTTGTGTCGTCTGCATGTAAAGATCGCACCTCTCAGATAAGGGGGTCACTCTGACAGCTGTAGATTCACCTCCGAATGTGGCTGTCACATCAGGAGATGGCGGCCCACGAGAGACCGCGGTAACTTTGGCATCCATCTCCAGAAAAAGACCATCTTGATTGAGAGCGGGAGAGCGGGCAAGAATGGACTTGAAGAGCCGTATTTTTCCTCTGGTTAACATAATGGCCGGCTGTGAGGAGGATATTTGCAGGAAACGTAGTTAGGCGGTGGGCCAAGGCGTCGTGTCTGCTTTAGTTTTTGAAAATAAAGATCTGCAGAGAGGGAGGACCTCAATTTCTGACATATAAAAGTTTGTTTTTTTAAAAATCTGATTCCGTTTGTTGCTACCTGAGATTTTTGCACATTTTTTCACAATAAACGTTTAAAGTTCGTTAAAATTACAGGCAAACGGCGCAGCCTGCTAAGTCAGATGAACCTATCATGCGCAAAGCCTAAGATCACGTGATCTTATTCAGCCAATCAAGACGTGGTTGTGTGAAGACCCGCGATTGTTTTCAACCATCAGCTGGATCGCGACGAGTACTATCAGTAAGAATTTACTCTGCAAGAGACGTTTCCCCTGCAAAAGAAGAAGCCGTCACACATGTAGGTAAGTAGCTGATAAGTGTTTATAGAGTTAGTTATTATGCCTGACGCATGACAAAGTTGTATATCGTCGACAGGTAGCGCAGACCGTGAGCCGAAAGTAAGCTATCTAACAGGATGTTTTTACTGAAAGCTAGCTCTCGAAAACACGAGGCTTTTACCGTAAGCTAACACTCAAAAACACTAGTCCGTTAGCCGATGCAAGCGTTCAGAACATGACATCGCTAGTTGAATGTTGGCTCTTGAAAAAGAAGGGTTTCGCTGTCGTTTTGTTAACGTAAGCAACCATTGAGAGAAGACCTGAATCAAAGTTAATTTTATTTTGACAACTTACTTACAACTATTAGTCTATCAAGAATTATTTGCTTAAGAAAAAAAATCGACNATCTCATGGATCTTGTTAATGATGGACCTGCACTGTTAGCTGTTCGCTCATTTCAGCCGCGGCTATTTGCATCATTTTCCCCATTTGCTCATCCATTTTAATAAGCTGCAGCCTCGAGAGAGAGAGAGAGAGAGAGAGAAAGAGAGAGAGAGAGAGAGAGCGTGTGAATTTAAATGTTGTTGATGATGACTCACAAAGTCCGTGCCAAGCAGAATAGGAGGCGGCTCTGGGGAGCAGCAACAGCCTCTGAAGGTCACTCTACGCCGTTACCATGACAGCCACGGCCTCCCTCTGAGAAGTTGTTGCTGCTGCTGCTGCTGTCGTTGTAGTTGTTGTTGTAATTGTTGTTGTTGTCGTTGTTTCAGAGGAGGGTGGGGGGGGACCTGCCTTTTGGGATGCATGCAAAAACAAGTCCTGCTCGGCATGTGCGTCCCCTCCTCTTCCTCCTCGTCCTTGTTATCATCATCAGCACTACTAAGTCAGCGGGGGAGCAGCAGAGGTGCATGTTCAGCCCCGAGCACAGCCTCATTTTCACTTTACTCCAGGGAAGGGCGAAGGAAAACATCAAGCCGGCTCTCTGAGAGTCAATTCAGAGTGAGTGCAGCTCTTAAGGCTGGCTCATAAATCACAAACAGCGTTACTGCAGGAAAGTGACATTACAAAAGAATTAAGAAGGAAAAATGTGAACGTAAACAAGCAATATTTCTCAATTATGAACCTGTTTTGGGGTCATTACATCACATCCTGACGCCCGTACCCTGAATATTCACTCTCCTTTCCACCAGAGGAATCCAGAGTTCAAACATATCAAAAGTTTCATCAAATTATTCCAAGTGGTGAAATTTCTCCTGTAAAGTCCGTTGTTTGTCTGTCTGTCGTGTCCGTTCTCATCAATAACAGCAGCTTCACAGTCTTGGAGCATTTCCTCCTCAATGTCAATCTGACAAAGCTGCAAGTCTTTGTTTTCAACAGGGTTCTAGCTGCAAGACACAAGTGTTGAGTTTCCATCCCAGGACAGCTTGTGATAGACAACAAGAACTCCCTGCTTGACTGGCTGATAGTGCATGATGGTCTTGTGTAATAGCTCAATTAGAGGGTCATTTGTTCATTAGCAGAGCTGTAAATTACTGTTACTCGTCACCTTACCCTTCACATAAAGCCAGCTGTAGCCATTTAGATCATTGATGAGACATATTTAAAGCAGTGAGTCTTCATTCACATTCATTTGCGCAACAGTAGAGGTACAATCAGTGACTGGGAACTACAATTTCTTGATTTTTTTTTGTGAACCTTTCCACAAAGAGAGCGAAGTTGACTAAAAAGAGGACACTGAGCACTGGTGAAGCTGGTTTTGTTTGCACGAAGTCTTCAGACGAGAGTGTGGTGTTTGGTCACCTGAGACTAAAAACTCTTTTACTCCTACAAAGTTTTACTTAAAAGCTCAAATTTCACCCAGATGTAGATGACAACGTGTAGAAGTGATGTGGTGAATGTTTAACGTCTGAAATGAGGCATCTTGATGTGATTGGTTTTCAGAAATGGTTATAGAAAATGAAAAGAAAAAAGTGTTCCAGCTGCATTTATCCTGATGTGGACTTTAGCCACATATTTTTGGAGATTTTAATCTTTCAAATGTGGTGACACTGATGAATTTTGACCCTGTGTTTTTTTAGTATGAACTTTGAAACATCGTATGGTACACAGGTCAGAATTAGGTCGGATGTCAGGTGTTAATATCTCAGCTCTGAACTATTTAAGTGCATATTTCCTGGTGCCGTGCAGCTCCTCTCTCCTGCCTCCAGAATGTAAACAGAGTGTGAAAAGACTTTGTACAGATGGATTAGACAGACACGTACGCTAATCATCCATCTGTCATCCACACTCCATCTGAAAAATGGCTGTCAACCGCTATAAACGTAGCCGTCTCCATCTTCTTTGTCCCTCCATTCATCCGTCAGCCATCACCACCCACAGCCGCCCGCCCGCCATATCTATGGAAAACGTGCGTTTCCTGACAGCTCGCAGGTGGTTACGAGCTGAGGAGGAGGTGCTGGGTTCATCCATGTATGCATGACTGTTCCCATGGCGGCTCAGCGGGGGGGCACACTTCACAGAAAGTCCTAAGAAGATAATTATCCTGTAAGGCAGCGTTTGACTCCGGTTAGCGGTGTGAGTCCTGGAGGGTGAGGCCTGAGGACAAATCATCTGCTGCTGATTGTTGTGCAGTGATACTAAACAGGATTAAAGCACAAATGGAAAAATCCAGTTAGAGTTCTGATGCCTTTAAAAGTCTGTTTGCTCAACATAACGAGCGGTTTATCAGAGTTTCAGGCTGGTTTTCTACCTGCAGTGTTAAGGAGAGAGCTTTAGAAATGCAGAACACATTATTAGTTGCCCTGTGAGAAGCATAATGTTGACAACTCAACTTTTCAAAAAGATTCTGCTGCTTTTAAAGTGACTGTAATGTGTTTGTTTTGAAAATAAAAAGTTCTTGGTTCAAGACAATCTTTTACCGGATACAACATGACGGGGTAATATTTTTATCAATGGTTATGTGGTGCTGTAAGTTAGTAAGTTTGTACCATAACTTAGTTGCAGGTTGTATTCAGCTTAGCTACTCACAGCTCAGTGCTCTGATACATGTCAGTAACGTTAGTGAATCCTGGTTGTGTCCTACCAGTGCTCATCTACCAACTCCAACCTCACCAAGCAGAGCAAACGTAACCTGGCTCTTCATTTTATTGATAGACTCTCAGGTTTGAACAGATCACTGCAGAATAACTGCTGCATGTGGACAGGAATCAACATTAGCACAAACACATTAGCGCCTGATTTAGCCTTTAGCTCCTGTTTTAGTCCCTTGCCTGTATTTTAGTTGTTAGCTCATGTTCTAGCCTTTAGCTCTTGAGGATACCTTTGGCTTGTGTATTAGCCTTTCCTCATGCTTTAGCCCTTAATTTATGTTTTAGCATTTAGCTTGTGTTTTAGCTTATTTTAGCTGTTAGCTCAGGTTTCAGCCTTTGGCAAATGTTTTAGCTTTTAGATCCTATTTAAGCTTTTAACTGGTGTTTTAGCCTACAGCCCCTTTTTAAGCCTTAAGCTCCTGTTATAACCTTCAGCCAGTGTTTTATCTTTTAGCTTGTGTTTTGTCTTTGAGCTAATGTTTTAGCATTTCGCTCGTGTTATCACCTCAATCCCTTGTTTTTGCCTTTTGCGCATGTTGTAGCCTTTAGCTCCTTTTTTAGCCTTTAGCTCCTGTTTTAGCCTATAGCTTGTGTTTTAGCCTTTAGCTCCTGTTTTAGCCTTTAGCTCCTTTTTTAGCCTTTAGCTTGTGTTTAAGCCTTTAGCTTGTGTTTTAGCCTTTAGCTCATGTTTTAGCCTTTATCTTGTGTTTTAGCCTTTAGCTCATGTTTTAACCTTTATCTTGTGTTTAAGCCTTTAGCTCCTGTTTTAGCCTTTAGCTCCTTTTTTAGCCTTTAGCTTGTGTTTAAGCCTTTAGCTTGTGTTTTAGCCTTTAGCTCATGTTTTAGCCTTTTTCTTGTGTTTTAGCCTTTAGCTCCTGTTTTAGCCTTTAGCTCCTTTTTTAGCCTTTAGCTTGTGTTTAAGCCTTTAGCTCCTGTTTAGCCTTTAGCTCCTGTTTTAGCCTTTAGCTCCTTTTTTAGCCTTTAGCTTGTGTTAAAGCCTTTAGCTCGTGTTTCAAGTTTTAGCCTTTATCTTGTGTTTAAGCCTTTAGCTCCTGTTCTAGCCTTTAGCTCCTTTTTTAGCCTATAGCTTGTGTTTAAGCCTTTAGCTCGTGTTTAAGCCTTTAGCTCATGTTTTAGCCTTTATCTTGTTTTTAAGCCATTAGGTCCTGTTTTAGCCTTTAGCTCCTTTTTTAGCCTTTATCTTGTGTTTAAGCCTTTAGCTCCTGTTTAGCCTTAAGCTCCTGTTATAGCCTTCATCCAGTGTTTTGTCCTTTAGCTTGTGTTTTGTCTTTTAGCTAATGTTTTAGCATTTCGCTCGTGTTTACACCTCTGTCCCTTGTTTTTTGCCTTTTGCGCATGTTTTAGCCTTTAGCTCCAGTTTAAGCCTTTAGCTTGTGTTTAGCTTGTGTTTTAGCCTTTAGCCTGTGCTCTATCTCTCTCCTGTTTATCTTTCTTCTACTCCTCTGTCCCTTTTCTGTCAGACAGTCCAGCTCCTGTTTCCACCATTTCTACTAAATAAATCATAGATAACGTTTTCAGCAGAGAAAAACACAGATTTCTCTTCTCACTGATAAATTTCTTCAGTTACCGTTGTGTTTTCTTAAAAAACCCAGGTCTGCCAAATTAATTCAGTCCTATCTGACCTGATCGAGAAACTAGGAATTGGAATTTTAATAACCTATTTTAGCACCGATAATCTCATTTTAAATTGTGGATTATGATCAGGCACATAACTGGAATCCAAAAAACCCAACATGTGCTGCTGGAAAAGAGAAATGTGACTGCGTCTGTGTGCTTGAGTCCAATTATTTCGCTCTCATTTTCATTGGAGTTGTAGTCGCTGGAGTCACTGGAGCATCATGACACTGACAGTCGGACACGCTACGCTGAGAGGAGCCACCTGGAGGAACATGAACAGGTGACACATGGCTGAAAAGGTCAACCTCCACGTGGTGCTACCCATGATCCCACACTGGCAGGAGTAATCCTGTGGTATAGATCCGTGGGACGGCGTGTGCTGCAGGTGTGAGGCGGCCTCCTGGATGACGCCAAGACACAACCTTTAACACAAAGCCCAGCACGACGCTTGGTTTATACGTCCACCTCATATCATTCTTCTTTATTCTACGTCTTTTGTGTCGTCTGCATGTAAAGATCGCACCTCTCAGATAAGGGGGTCACTCTGACAGCTGTAGATTCACCTCCGAATGTGGCTGTCACATCAGGAGATGGCGGCCCACGAGAGACCGCGGTAACTTTGGCATCCATCTCCAGAAAAAGACCATCTTGATTGAGAAGCGGGAGAGCGGGCAAGAATGGACTTGAAGAGCCGTATTTTTCCTCTGGTTAACATAATAGCCGGCTGTGAGGAGGATATTTGCAGGAAACGTAGTGAAACAGCAGCGTTGATGGTTGTGAAACTCCTCTCCAAAGCCATTAGTGATTAGATAAAGAGTGTAGATGGATTTGTAATGATGCTCTCTCGCATGTTCTCTCTCTTTATCTCCCGCCTCAAACAGATGAAAGACAGCAGGAGCCTCATGCGGCCTTTTGTTGTGGACATTGTTTCCCCCTTTACAGGCAGCGTATGGCCACTCAGACACCTGCAATTTCACCTGTCTGCTTTGATCAGTGCTTATGGGCAAGAAACTGGAGCATGAATAATATGAGGGTTGAAATTTAGTTCAGTGAAAGCCAGTTCAGGCTGTGTTGCAAGATTTGACTGACATTAATAAGCTGTATCATACTCCAAATTGTAATAGAGCAGCATATTTTATGTCTTATTTTCGAGGATGTTCTTAGACCAAGATATTTTTGGACATAAGAAGTTTTACACAGCATGACAAAATATATAAATAAAATATGATCACTTTTATGCTAAAAATGAAAAGGGAGGGAAGTATTGACGCCCATTTCCACCAGTTAAAAAATGAAAAACAAAATTTTGGTAGATCAAAAAAGTCAAATCAATGGGATAAGAATTCAAAATTTTGACTTTGTACTCCATAATTTTGGTCATTTAATAACTTCTACTTTTTAATCAAAGTTTTTCCCACTTTTCACCACAAATTCAGACTTTTTTCTCAAAAGTTTGATATTTTATCTCAGAATTTTGACTTTTATATCTCAAGATTTGACTTAATATTGCCCAAATAATTAAAAAGAATCTCAGGAGAGTCAAGTCTTTATTTTTATTTTCTTAACTGGTGGAAATGGACACCCACAAGAAAGACATTAAGGTAAAATAAATGGAAAACACCAAAGAGAAAAAGTTATGTGTACTGAAATAAAACAAGCATTTTATTAATTACGGGCAAACTTTGATCTGAATTAACGCAATTAAGTCGATATGGATAAGATTTTAAGTGGTGTAACTTTTTTTTTCTGACTTTGCATCTCTCAATTTGAACCTTCTAATGTAATCCCGGTAAAATTTAATTTAATTTAATTTTTTTTTTTTTTTAAACCTGTTTCCATGCAGTGAGAGGCATACCTGATAAGTTTGTTTTTATTGTATGATAAAAAATAAAATTAAGATGCACACGCAGGGACTCTGTTTAAGTTTTTCCTGTTTTCTTCATGTTTCACCAGCTGTTGTGACTGTGACAATCACGGACACTTGTTCGGGCTGAAGGTCGCCAGTTAGCACGGTCACATTTTACACCATAACACCTGTTTTTCTGAAACGACCCTGTCAAAAGTCGTAAAACTAGAGTAACCAATGGAATATCGATTCGGAAAACACACCGCACAATAACTAGACATTTTAAAGCTGTTTTGAGCTTTGTTACTGTTTTCAAAGGTCGGTAACTGGTCTGAATGCTACACCGGTTAGCTACGTTTAAACCGGTTTATTTTAGACCGAGCTCGCGAGCCAACCGTTAACTACGCACTTTAATTAAAAAGCTGGAAACTGTTTCCGCTCCTGAAACTTTGGAGGATGAACCTGATTTTCAACAACTAGAGAAGACACTGCTGCTAATGTCAACACATTCCACCCCCCAAAAAAGTGAGTAAAAATCTCTGAATATAAGTATACCTATACATATTATGTACATATATGGGTCAATGAGGTGACGTCCCTTTTTTTGTGTCTGAGTGCAATATTTCCTTCCATCATGAATTGAGTATTTCATCACATGTATTTCTTTATTCTATGCTATTAAAATATAACATGTTTTTTTGTGTTTTGGTTCCTCAAACCCCCAAAATGTCAGGTGGTGCAACCGTCCTGACAAGTATCCACAGTAATTAAACTCTAAAAATTGAATGTCAGTTATTGTAAATGGAAATTAAAAATACAGTGGCATTATTTTATGCTTCAACCTTTTTAAATAAAACATTATTTGCAAATAAAAAGAATTTTAAAGCTGTTGAGAAATGTAAAAAACTTTTGTCCTGTAATTTTCACCTTGTCAAATGTCAGGGTGGTGCAACCGTAATATTAGACTTTTATTTTAAAGTGAAGAGAATAAAACAGGAAACAGAAAACTGCATCAGCCAGAGGAGCCCAAATGACATTTGTGACCAAGTGGAAAAGTTTGTAGATTTCTCTGAAATACTGATAAAAAAGGTTTTTTCACTTCATTGGTGACTGGAACAATTTCCATGTCAGGTGGAACAACCAATGTAATAATGTGAAATGTTATTTTAACATCAAATTATTTATCTTATTCACAAATAAAAGAAATGAAACACACAAAATGAAAATGTATGAGTCACTACAGACACTTGAGAGATACTTGCCAATAATTTCACACAGAAAAAATAACAGGAACATATAAATATATTTTCATATATTTGGTTGCACCACCTGACATTTTTGGGTGCTCAAATTAAAAATACTAAAAAATAATGAACCTAAAAACTTTGAAATGTTGGTCAACTACTGAAATCTGTTAGAAAACAGAATTCTTCACTCAGAAATATGTTTTTTATCCATTTTCAAAGAACTTTTAAAAAATAAGCTTTTAGACTCTTTTTGTCATTGACTCATATACATATGCAAGCTACTTTGCTGCAAAGCTAAAATCGAAAATGTTGAATATTGGCTCTGAATTTACTTTTCTGTGTTGACAGTTTATTTTCCTCCTGTTTGGCACTTTTTTTATAATTATAATTGTGACAATATTAATAAAAGTGATAGTTATGACTATTTTTAATCATGAACAAGTAAAAAAAAAAAAAAGTATTCAATTGCCAGAAATTGAAAATACCACTAGGTCCAGAGATAAGAACATATAGATGATTATTCTTACTAGACAGAAAATTGAAAATGAAAGTCTGGCTTCGTTGAGATTTTTTTTTCTTTATTTAGTATATTAAGTCAAAATTTTTGTGGTGAAAAGCCAAAACTTTTACATCTTAACTCATCATTTTGACTTTTTATCTCAAAATTGCAACTTTCGATCTCAAAATGTCGACTTTTTCTCTCCCCAATTATTATGTCTTTATCCCGAAATATGATTTTATCTCATAACTTTGACTTTATCTCACAATTTTGACTTTTTACCTCAAAATTTTGACTTTTATCTCATTATGTTGACTTTTTTCCCCTCCAATAATTATGTCTTTATCAAAAAATATGATTTTATCTTGAATATTTTGATTTTTTTTGTCAAAGGTTTGACTTTTTATCCCAACAATTTGACTTATTATGGGCCAAAAAAAATCCCAACAAAGGATTTCCATAAAAATGGGTCAGTAAAAGTGGAAAATTAAAAAAACAGTAGTAAAGATTAAAAAAAAAACCCCATTTAAGATTAAGTTTTAGGTAGATGAATAGAAAAATAAATAGAAGAAGATAATTGTCGCTATCAACACAAATTAGGATGGCAAGGAAAACATTAAGTTTTTTAAAATAGTAAAAGTTAACTCGTATAAATTAGCTTCCTTTTGTACTGTCATAAACATAGAAGTTCTATTCCTAGAGATTTTCAAAATTTCTATTTAAATATACTGTACTATTATGCAATATAGCTTTAAGATTCTAACATGATAACCTTGAGATTTCAGTGCAAAAACAGCTTTAATAAATGAGAATATCTTATAAATATATCATCAAGTGAAAAAACAGGCAGTTATAAGAAGATATATTGAATGTTTTTGCTTTCTTTAGCTGTAAAAAATGTCCCTGGCTGCCTGTGTGCTCATAATCTATCTTTTATCACAGCGCTGTAGCGTCTGTGCTGTAGTAAACTTGTTGCATTTATTGATACTGACAACATCACAGTCCTCTTAATATAATCTGTATCCTGCGTTCACTTCAAATTACTCTGCCTGAATTTTCTGAACAGAGTTTGTAGCTCGTTTTTCTTCAACCTTGAGTTTGAATCGCTGCAGTTATTATCCCAGACCGGCGCCGAGAGATATTCAGCAGCGATCTATCTATTGATTTGACACTGGGGTTTTCTTTTCTTTCTTACAGTACATCAGTTTTTTTCCCATAATGCCTGAAACACACACATGACCTCGCTGCGTCTGTGTTTTCACTTTCTCACAGAGCAGAGTCTGTTCTCAAATATATTTCTCTAGACTCATCTCTGAGTGGAGGCAAATATAAAAAAACAAAAACATATTTTGATCGGATTTGCATCTGTGTGCTCCAAACACATTTGCACGCCCTAATTAAAAACTCTGTAATTGAGAAGCATGATGTGATATTTTCTGCTAATTTATTTGCAGCTGGAGCAATTGATTCATAGAAATGATATGCACACTCTGAGTGAACTGCTGTGGGAGCTCTGAAAATAAAATATGCTTTCTAGTTGTGGGATCAATTTCTTTGCTTTTAAGATAAAGAGCATCACTGAAATTCAACAATAATCCCCCCCTTTCATCTGCAGTTGAAAAATGTAGAATAATTTTATTGAAAGATGCTGATGGATGCTCTCAAGTGTGTGTTAATAAGGCATCAAAACAGCACAGTTTGTGTAAAATGATATGGTTTTTAAATTCTAAGACGTTATTGTCAACTGATTCTAATGATGTATACTAGGGCTGAACGGTTTCAGGAAAGATCTAATTGCGATTTTCTGGCAGATACAGCGATTTCAATTGGATTCACGATTTTCTTTAAATCAAACTTTAGTGAAATTTTCACAATTTAAAGTCAGTTTGCAAACTTGACAGAAAATTACATCAAACCATTGAAACATCAAACGCTTTTACTCTAATGCGAAGATGAAAATGAAAACTGAAGGTAAGAATTGTTTCCGACTTTGAGATAAAAGTGAAAATTTTGAGAAATAAAGACAAAATCCTAAGACAAAAGGTCAATAACTTCCAGAGTTTAAGAAATCAATTTAACATGTGAAAAAAGTCCAAACTTTCTCATTTAAGGTCAAAATTTTAAGATGACTAAAGTCTAAGTTTTGAAATAAAGGCAATGTTTGAGATAAAAAGTTGAAATTTTGATATAAAAACTCTGAAGATTTAAGTCAAAATTATGCAAAATAAATACAAAATTAAAGGATAAAAGGCAAAAAAAGAATTAAGGAGATTTTTAGATAAATAGTCAAATTGTGACTTTTCTTAAATCCCTAAAACCTATTCCTCTTATTTCTAAACCTGACTTTCTAAATTGTATTTTTAGTTATAAAAACTGAAGAAAAAAAATATTTAAAATGTTGTTTAGCTACTGAACTCTGTCAAAACCCAAATTCTTAGACTCAGAAATATGCATTTTATCCATTTTTAACTTGTTAAAAAAACCTTTTTAGACCCTCAGTTTGTCGTTCAGCAGAAACATCATTTAGCAAACCTGAGTAAAAAAAGGAGTTCTTTACTTTCTAACAGTTTTGAGGAGGCTGCAGAATTGCACGGCTCCCTCCGTGACTTTTTAATCGTGTTAAGCAGCCAAAGGATTGCAGTGCATGCTGGGGGATGCGTCTATAGGATCCAGAAGTGAAACCTGTAGGTTACGCTCGGCGTGGAGCGTATAGGGAAGCGGGCTCAGCTGTAATGGCTTTTCACAAAAGCACCTTGCTGCAGGGCGGGTGGAGGATAGCGAGAACAGCTGATCACATGTGTCCACTCACATCACATTTATCTCTGCGAGGCCTTCGTCTGCTTCACAAAAGCTTCTCTCAGCTTCTCTGCCCGCGCGAGAAAAGACCGTAATCAGGCAGAGTCGTGCAGAATAATTGTCCGTCTCTCGTCTTTTTCACAACTTTAACTGATCTCAGGACTAAAACAACAACTGTTTGATTTGCAGTGGAGTGAGGAAAATGTGACAGCGGGGGGAAACCACTGGACCATGTGCTGCCTTCAGTCTGCGCCTCCAGCTGACACGCTGATGAGCTGCAATCAGCCCCCCCCCTCCACCCTCCACCCGGACTGGTCCACGCTGAGGCTGTGATTGGTGAGTTATGGTGGAGTAACACTCACCCTGGGCTGCTTTAAGCTTAATGTGAGGGTGTGAGTTTACACATTTACGGCTGTTTATCTCAGCTCTCAAAGAGGACTGAGCAATTAAACACAAATTAGATTAAATCACAATATGTCCTGCTGCAAAATTCCAATCACAGACAGTGCAACATTTCTTTAACCTCAAATGTGCCAGAATACCTGATAATTTTTTTTTTTTGCAGTAGATGTCAATGACTGTATATAGAATGGACAGCGTGCTTCCGCCTGTCACCATTCTACATTTTTGAAGCCAAAAAAACATGTTTCTCTAGCCGCCATTGTGCAGCCAGAGTCTGTGCAGTAGAGAATTTCCGGTGGAGCCAAGTAAAAAAGAGAAATAAAAATATTTATTTCTTCTTCTTCAGCAGGTTTAGTCTCCTTTTGGCTCTTTCCTGAAGTTTCTTATATCCCCGATAAAAACTACTCACGAACGGCAGCTGTCAACTATCGTAAAACGAAACTTATATCGCGGTTTTTAACGTCCAATAACTAATGAGAAACTAACTTCTCAGAAAAAAAACACCCGAACACCATGCAACCAAATGACATCATCATACCACCTTAGAGTAAGGATGAGAGAAACGTTTCTACGAGGTATCGTAATTTTTTAAAGTTTTCCCGGCTCATATCTGGAATACATGGGGAGGCGGGGCTTATGACCTATACTGCAGCCAGACACCAGGGGGCGGGGCTTATGACCTATACTGCAGCCAGACACCAGGGGGCGGGGCTTATGACCTATACTGCAGCCAGACACCAGGGGGCGGGGCTTATGACCTATACTGCAGCCAGACACCAGGGGGCGGGGCATCTGCTGGAGGCTTCAGTTTGAGTGGAACGTCGTTACGTCCACTCATTATACAGTCTATGGTAGATGTTTTATTCTCAGAATGATGAAAACTTCTTCTGTATTCGGTGAAAAGTGGCAAAAATGTTAAGAAGTGGCAATAAGATAAGTTGAAGGTAGCAAAAATGGTCAAAAAGCACCAAAAATGGGTGAAAATTGGAAGGAAACGTTGAAAATAGGCAGAAAGTAGCAAAAAAATATTCAAAAGTGGTGGAAAAGAGAGTGAAAAATGACTAACAGTCACAAAACTACAAGTAGCAAAAAGGCATTGAGTATGTATATAGAAATAAACATACTATTGACATTGTGTTTTCATAATCTGTAAGTTATAATCATCAACATTTCAAAAAATATAGTCTTGAAATAGTTCATTCGATGTATTATGGCTCTAAATAAGATCTGGGTTTCACTTTTTGAAATGAGTGACCACAAAAACAGAACTTTTTTATTAGATTTTTCTTTTTAAATCCAGTTTTTCTTCCTCTTGTTTGTTTTTTCCTTATTCAAAATTAGGATGAAAAAATAGATCATCCCATGAATATAGCAATTGATATCAAATTTGAAACTGGATGCATGTCTTTTTCTGACATAAAGAAGAATATAAAGAAACACAAAGTGATTTTTCACTTTTTTCAAAAACTGACGTCAGGAGGTAAAATTACCCCACTCACTATTAATCCCATGCAAATAGGACTTAACATAGTGTAATAGAAAATGGAAACGAATAAAGTAGAATAGAAAAACATGCCGACAATTTGGTTAACGAGTAAGATTAGATGCTTTGACTCAAACAGATGGAGGTGAGTTATTTGTGCAAACTTCACGTTTATCAAATTTCGTTGTCTTCAATTTGCTTTTCCCTGCTTGAACTTCCAATGAACCTAAAAACAAACTCATGCAAACACCTTTCACCCATTAACTACCCCCCGAGAAAAAAGGGATAGAAACACATTTTTCTTGCAGTTCTTATTGCAACAGGTGAGTAATAAACACAATCTGTCTTTGTTTTTCCAGGAAACCTTTTAGTTTTTAAAATATTGGCCTCTACCCAACGGTATGAAATTTCATACAAATACCACAAATTGTAGAAAAATCACATAAAATGCTAATTTAGACATGCATCCGACAAAGTATTGAGCAATGTTATTCCAAAGAAGGAAATTTTTAAGAACAAAGTGCAAAACAAAGGGACATTTTTATGCTTTCGATATGACGTCTCAACAACTCGGCTATGGTTGTGCAACAAAACAAACGTTTTTGAGGCACACAATTCATCACATACTTCTACCAAATAATAGAGATGGTTAAATCAGTTCCAGTGAAGTTAGACACTCGTCTTATTGCAGAAACTCAAAATGTGCTAAACCATTTGGTCAAGGTCGTTGAAGAGTCAATGAATGAGCAATAAGGTTCAGTTTTACAGGTTGCAGAAATGATCTAAAGATTCTTCCTTTGAGTCTGTTCATATTGTAAATAATCCCTGAGGTATGAGGCGAGAATAGAGATCCATGTAAGCAGCACGTCGGCATGACGACCATCCAGTCAGAGAGAAATTTGTCAGATTGTCGTCTTCAGTCGCACAGCTTGTCTGTCAGCAAACCACCGTCTCTGTCCAAATGTGTGAGAAACTCAGGGACCTTTTTTCAAAGCTGTCTGAGCTGCAGTTTGAGATGAAATAATATCAGAGATTCAGTAAACTCACAGAGCAGCCGTCGCACCTTTGAGTCTGTGCTGAGGCAGCAGCGTAAACAATCTGTGGAAGCTTTAAGCTGACGTGACACCTGACCTCCCATTTTCTCCGGGCCCAAAACTTTGAGAAAAGAAAGTTTCTGATTACAGCCTTTCAGCTCTCCCCTTTAGTCAAAAGGTCTCCTCTTCCAGATCCACCTTCTTTCATCTTCCTCCTCTTTCTGAAAGTGTTGAACGGATCCATTTTCTCCGAGGTGGTGGATGAGCGAGCCCGTTGACCATGACTGATAACCGTGGATGATCTGAGAAGAAAATTACAGTGCAGCTCCACCAGGCGTGATGACAGAACCTTTGGTTCCTCAAAAAGCAGCAAAGGTTCCCACATAAGTACATCCCAGTCTCCTGGAAGTGTCTGTGAGTTATGTAAGGAGCTAAATTATAGATAGTACTTAGCAGGAAAATGATAGGGTGTCACTCGCTCCTGGGCTTAATTGCTCTGGCCTTGAAATCTGCTTTAACAGGTGTGGATGAATCTGCTCTGCACTAACGATACAAGACTTCATTGTTTCTCTATGGTTCATCAAAAACACAGGTGCTAATTTGGACATTTAGTGCAAAATGATACCGTGTAATTACTTATCTCTTGTGAAAGTGTGGGTTTTGTGTAATATGCAGCAAATAACACTTCTTTTTTTATGCAAATGACAGCTTCAAGCATGTCAGCTAAATCCCTGCTGTTCGCTCCATCTTTGTTTCTTAGTTACACCAATATCAGGACCTTAAACTACATATTATTGAATTTTCCGGGCTCTATAAAGGTCACAAAGATTGTTTCTGAACTGTACAGTCTAGTTAACTCTTCAAAACCCATCAGAGCACCTGCCCCTTTAAATTACCGTAGCTCTTCAACTATTTGGGCAAGAGAAAAAATTCAACATGTTCCTGAAAAAAAAAGATAATGTCATATTGTTTTGAATATAAGCGAATGTTTTTTCTGCTCTCTCCCACTTTTTACTCCACAAAACCTCCCTGCAATGACAGGTTGTGTTCAAAAGTTGTTGAAAATGTGTTTTTTCTGTTTCTTGTGGTGGTTTTGACATTATTTTCCCCAACTCTCTATCCGCTGCATGGATTCTAAATGGTTTGTCTGTGTGTCTGTGTGCATTGGGGCAGAACTCTGCTGTGCACACTACATAGAGTGATGGAGAAATAAAAAAAAAAGCTAAAAGCATGTTTGTGTGTCTTTGTGCATCGGGGAAGAACTCTGCTGCGCACATTATGTAGGGTGTAGGAGAAATGAAAACACTTTTAGAGACAGAAATGACATCCTGACATTTTAATAAGATGGATTACTAGCGAACTAATAACACTTATGACCAAAATTCCTGTATTAAGACCAATTTTACTAAATTTTACTGTCAGAATTTATGACTTCTTAGCCTTTTTTCAGAGATTATGAATGATAACACAAAAATAAAAAAGAAGATGAGCTTTTTGGGAATGATTTCAAACTCTTTTAGGGACAAAATAACAAAAAGCAAGAGAGATCTGAAGCATAGGAAGTAAAATAGGTGGACAGGAAACAGGGGTGAAAGGTTTCACAGTGCAATATATTTACAAATTAATCTATAAACATACACACAGATGCATGCAGTTAGGAGTTTATTCCAGTGTCATGTATTCTTAATGCACAGCAAGATGAATTGTGAAATGTCAGCCATTAAAAACAGAATCTTTAGCGCTTACTTCACCCGCCTCCCTGCCATTCATACATACCTCGGGTGCTTAAAGGTACAATGCATCAATAAATTATTCAAGCATTTTCAAGTGATCCACTTGAAGCAGCATACAAACTGCTCTAATTCATAATTTATAAAGAGGGTATTCATTGTGAAGCATAAAATGTCCTTTCTGCTGGGAGATGGAGTAATTATATTCATGTTTTGTCTCTGTCAGGGTTTCAGAAGGGCTCTCAATCAGGTGTGAGAGCTGTTCCCACATACTGTCAGCCAAATGATTTACTGTCTGAAGGCAAGTCGCTGATTAAATGTTTCTCTCGTTTGACACCGTGCAATTACGCATCAGAAAGTCCCACAAAATTTTGAGTGTGTTTGGAAAACCTGAGGAATACACAGAAATGTTTTGTTTCTGAATTATTAAGGTGAAAATGCTTCATATTTGATCCTGACGTGTGCAGGAAGCCAGTCATTTGTTCCAGGCTTGAAGCTGTGATTCTGTAGCATGTTTGCACCCGTCGCCTTCAGCCGTGAGACTCCACTCGCTCTCACATCACGTGACCGCCGCACTAAAAATAACCCTCTCTCCAACACACATGATGAGCGCAATATAAGAATAGGCCCACTGGAGGGAGACGATATGATAGTAAATCATGAGTGAAGCAGCGGCAGAAAAAGGTTTAATAATTTGGCCCGGGAACAATGTGATATCTGCAGAGCCTGTGACAGGATAATTTGCTGGGTACAGCAAGAGCTCGGTACCTGTCAGGTGTACAAGCTGCTAATTGACTGGAGGAAGGATTGGTGGGAAATAAATCAAGCTGTAACCTTGGAGCTGCGGGTAAACAAAGACAGCCGGCGCTGTAGGCGAGTGCTGACACGTTCTATGTGCAACTCCTGCTTTTATAAGCTGAGTTACAGTGAGGGCAACAGGAGAATTATCTTATCACAGGAAAAACTACATGAAGGAAACAACAAAAGGCTTGGAGCTCGTAGTGCCTGATAAGTATAGGGGGAGATAGATGATAGGATTTGAATGGCAGGACCTTGACCTGAGGTGGTGGAGGTGTAGAGCTCTTTGCAGCCTTGGATGAAAGCGATCTTACTGTGAATTTACCTTTAGAGCGAACTGACCTGTGAGATTGATGGTTGGAGAATCAGTTATCTGGATGTTGGTGGCTTCTTTAAATCATCTCTAACCTGATCTACTGAGGGTTTGCCTGTATAAAAACACGTGTAAACTTGATAGCGTGTGCAAAGCTGATTTACTAACAGGGTGCACCAAGGACTGTGTCTGTGAAATAAGCAAAATCACCCCCAATGTGATTTATCAGTTGAATAAAGGTCGCGGTCAAATAAAGACAAACTAAAGGCAAATTTTTAGACAGTTCCATAACTCAAGAGACCTAAAATGTGATTTTGTGTCTCTGCGTGTAACAGGTTGGCATAGACACTGTGTCTCAGAGCGCATGATCGTCTCAATGGTAAATTTAGTTTCTGTTTTATTGCTCCTAAATGTCCAGTAGTTGTTCTATGCTAACAGAAATCCAGAGATTCAGATGTGGAAAAAGGATGAAAAGCTCTGCTGCAGACTGAACTAAAGAGTGAGTTCATCGTCTTTGTAGAGCTAACGGAGTGAGCACATTATGGTAACGCCAACAGGAAAATATAAGAACTATGTTTCTTTTTTGAAGACTTTAGAATTAAAGTAAAATCCCAGCGCTTTAGTTAAAGTTCACAAACTCAGACATTGTAGCGGTGAAAGCAGTTATGTCTTTGTGATAAAATCTAAAATCTAAAATAAATCTTAACTGAGTTCCGAACAGAAGACTGACTGCTTTCTGCTTTCTATAGCTAAATACTGAAGCTTCAGATTCCACAGAAAACAAACAAGATGGGAATACCACAAATGTATACAAACATATAAAACTCTCCCTAAAAGAGAACTCCAAGCTGCAAAGTAAACAGCTGAAGGAGGAGAATCCTTTCAGCCTGGCCAACAGTATCCAGGAAGCTTATTTACATAAGTGAAGGGGTTAATCATCTCCAGCATAAGTAAATGTACCTTTTCAAAGTGTAATTGGTCATCATAGTTGTTATTTTAACAAACTGATTAAATACATATGCTCAAATTTACAAAAAGTCATAAAGGCCTTGAATTTAGTAGTTGTGCCTTGAAAACCTTGGAAATGCAGTATTCAAGTGATTTTAAACATGATTCTTTCTGTTCAAGCTCAAAATCCTCATTTAAATCTGCAATTTAGCAATTTGATACTCATTATTTGTGATCTCAGTAGATCAGGCCCTGAGTGTTTGCACGTTTCTATAACTCCAGCGTCACCTTTTCTTCTCCAACATGTAATCCACAGGATGCACATTGATTTAGTGGATGTATGTGAAAGGTGCATTGCCTCTGGATGGATCTCATGTGTCAATCATTTCTCATGGGATCCCTGCAGCCTGTCGGTGCATGCTTATATATTCCCTGTAAGGCCTTCTACCTGGAGTTAGCTGCCCTGTCACTGGGAGGCAGTAAGGTGGCTGTCTCACCTCCTGGAAGAGGATGACGTGCTCTCAGGCAAACATGCTAGCACTATTTTTCCAGCCCCTGAAAATGACTTCGCAGACAGACGGATCGATGTTTGATCACACGATCACAGGTGTTATCGTGCGTCCGTGTGGAGGTGTTGGTGCACGGCAGCTCAAAACATCTCCAGGGCAAGTGGAGCCGATAAGGCCGCTCCGAGGTCTGGATGCACTGATAAGAGGACGAGGCTCACCTTATACTTGGACGACCCCGAGAGGATGAAGGTGGCTCAGGTGAAGGACGTCAAGCTGTTTCTAACATGTATGACTGAGTGGATTCAGTCATCGGAGAGAAAAACGATCAAAACCATTCAATGCAAATTAGATTAAACAAGTATTTTAAGACTTTACCAATATGTTGCTATTAGTGAATGTATTGATGCATTTAATGGCGTACTCACCAAAACCCTTGATGATATTTTTAAGCAGCTAGAATTGCATGAAACCTGAATATCACAGAAAAATACAATAATGGAAACCTCACAAATTTGGACAAAAAAGTTTTGATGCTCTCGTTCCGAAATTAAATATTGTATTGCTTTTATTTTGTCCGTTGACATTATCAACAACAACAGTTACATCCATCAAAATGACAGTTCAGCTCTTAAAATGTAGGTGGTATCCATGGTTACCGCCGGTTACGGTCCTCCTTCCTTTCTTGACAAATTGAATCTTGCGAGATTTTACTCAAGTTTTTTGCAATTCTAGTCGAAATGGAGACACCAACAAGGTGCAATCGTACTTTATCAAACTGCAGAAATGTTGCTTTGATTTTGTGAATAAGTGTGATTGAAATGCGGCGACTGATGCCATCTTGAAATAATCTATCCTGACATCTTTTATAAAACTCTAGAGACACAAATAGCCGCTGTAGGGGGATAAAAATGAGATGAAACCAACCTATGTCGTCCTGAGTAGTGAAAGGAACTCCAGGTCTTCATTTAAGTTGAATTTGGGCTCATTTTTGAGCCTGTTTTATCTTTTAGCATTGAGGAATCTGTTTACCAGCAAGTTTTGGTGTTGTCCTTCTGGCTGGCTCGCCAATTATAGCTGCATTTGAACCTTGGGAATTTATCCCCAAGGGGAGCTGGGATCCACTGAAGATTTTTGCCCTGAAGTAGAAACACTAACAAACAAGGGGCCACAGGATCTATTTCATCGTAGAAACTAACTGGAAATAAAAGTTCCTGTCCTCAGTCAGCAATTTACTGAGTGTATTTGCAGAATAACCTCACCGTGTCACAGCCCTAAAACCATCTGTTAACTCAATTTTGCTGCTTTGGAAGCCATTAGCAGGCTAATTGGTGGTGAAAACACTATAGCATGTCTTTGCTCTCTGAGTCAGTTTATATGGACATTCAAAAAACTAAAGCTGATATTTTGGGGCTAGATTTGTACATAATGGTTGTCTCATTTCATTCTCTGCCGATGAAGTTTTCAGAAATCCAAAACTGGCTGAAATCCTTTATCTTCCCTGAGGTTTTCCTCTCGTTCCCTGAGTGAATCAGCACAATGCAGCCAGCTTTGAAAGGGACCTGGGAAAGACTTGTTCAGGGATGGATTAGCAATTCAATGAAGCTGTGGAGCAGTGTATCCTCATTGACCTGCAGCAAAGAGAGGCTTCTCTATCTGTGGAAGCAGATAAAGGTAACAAAGTCTACTGGGGCTGCCGCTAAGACACATCTGGTTGCCTTCAGAAGTGGAGCCTAATTTAACGGGAAATAACTGATGACCTCTGACAGTAATCATTCACCAGAGAGGACGTTAACGGTGGTGAAGACAGTCATCAAACGCCCTGATGGTAACCACTTAATGCGGTTTAACCAAATCAAAAGCCTGGTGTGAATCCTCAGCTCAGAGGACGTGGTCATTTCAGTCCTTTGAGCGGTAAAATTTCAATCTGTATCTTTTTATTGAGCAGTAATATTATATATATATATTCCCAGTTTGCATTCATGCCTCATTTCAACTTAATTTTGTGTGGTTTTAGAATCAAATGATGAAGAATGAACGCTTGTCTGAACAGTAATTTAGGAAAATATTTAGAAGTTAAGTTTTTGAATCATGCGCTACAAGTCGGGCTGCGCAGTATTTTTTGTCTACATCTTGATATCCTGAGTTCTCTACTAAATCAATATATAAATATTAAATATAACCCTTTGACGAATACAATGGCACTAGTATAATGGTTTAAGTGGACCTTTAGTTCTAAAAGAAGAAAATCAAAGTCGGGTTAAGTGTAACAAACCATTTATTTTAAACTAAACTTTGTGTTGTAACGTTTTTTTGGTTCCATTAAAATAATTTATTCAGATTTATTCATGAAAACGAAAACAAAACTTAAGTCTGCGTTGTCATTATGTTTCTCGTTTCTTGTTAGCAAACCTAAATAAGCAACTACACTTTGAAAAAGCTCAAAAATTTGCAACCCATGACTGACGGGATGTGCAAGCACCTTTTTTGTTTTCTCTTCTCCCAATACGAAATGAGGAGTGAGAGGAGCACCAGCAGCGAGGAAAAGAAGCCAAACTGCAAAGAGAGTGACACACCGATGTCTTAAAACATTTACCTGACAACTTATACACAACATTAGTCATTTCTCACATGCAACTTCCCACGATATATTGAGTATATTCGATATATCCTTCAGCTGTACTTACAAGTATGCATGTCGTTTTTTTCTTAAATGCCACAAATTCATCTGTTTTCTGAATCTCATGACATGTCAGAGCCTTTGTAAGAACAATAGCTTCACTAAAGAGCAGGATCCACATGTTGGGGACTTTGTCTGAGAGCTCCATGGATTCGTGCTGCTGCACCGATTGAGAATCAGAAACTGTGATTGAAAACAGGAACAGAAAAATCCTCGTCGTTCAGTATCGACTGTGAGCCCAGCGGCCGTCTAATTGTCATTCTTTTTAGAGAATATGTGTTTGGAGGGTTTAAGTGATGGCAGAATGGGTAAAATCAATGTAAGAAGATTAATCCGTCCAACTGCATGCAAAACATTACTTAGAGCTGTTTACTTGCTTCACAGATCTGAGAAATTGGCAGCCACGTCTGAGAGAATTAAAGCTCTCAATCAGAAATCCAACAGGTCTATTACGCTGAGTTTCTCATCAGAAAGTCCGTTTATTACGTCCTGTTTTCACTCAGCCGGGGAGCAAAACACTAATTAAATATTCACTGTAGTAATTTATTTTTTAAAGTTTCCTTATTTCCTTTGTTCTCATTAATTTTTCAGACCGGCGTTTACTGCGTGACTCATCCCTCCGACTGCTGATGTGACTTATTATGCAGCAGCATTGACAGGTCGGTGACCGTTTGTTATTCATGACATTTCCTCACAGTACGTCCACGCTCGGTGATCTTTCAGACAAGCGTGTCCACTCGCTGACCGCTGCAGAACTTCTCCCTCTTCTTCTTCTCTTCTCTCTGCTATGACATCTTGAGAGGTATAATTCTGAGCGCTCTTTCTTCATTTCTATGCAGATTTGTTCGGCGCCCTCATGTCCTGTCACCTCCACTCGCCGCCCGTCTCATCTGCCCTTCACCGCCGAGCATCATCATCTCTGGGCAATCTGGGCCTGACATCTGGCTGTTAACAATCAGGCAAGCACACAACACCACGTATACGACTTTTACACACTTACTTTCAGAAAAAAAAAAAACGTTGTTTCATCTTTTTCGAAATGGAAAAACATGATGAGTCTTAACACATTCATAAAACCTGATGTTACAAGACAAGTGATTGGTTTAACTTTGGTGTATGGCTTTTTGACATCACTGACACACTTTAAGAGCTTTATTTTCTTTTCTTTGAGTGAAATTGTTTAATGCATTTAAAAAATATCATACAACAGTACTTTCTTGAGTAAAAATCTGCATCCTCTTGTAGTCGCAAGATTTGCAGAGGAGCTGAAAGTTGAGCTGCTTCAGACAAACAAAAGTTTAGTTTTAAGGTTATGATTTCTCCTTTTTGAGCAGGGGTGTCCAAACATTTTTCAAGAAGGGTCACACTGAAAATAACCAAGGGCCAGCAGCTTTTACAGGAATATTTATGAACAGCAAAAGTAACAAATGAGTGCTCTATTTGAGAACTGTTTCTTTTTAGTGAGTTCTGAGAACAAGAAAACAAAAAGCAGTCTCTAAGTTTAGTCAAACATGCTTGTGCTATGATTGCAGACCTATGGGACAAAACCTACCCTGGAAAAATATTAAAATAATTTCTTATGGTAGAACCATGTGCCTATACTAAATCAGAAACAGATCAGAATCAGAATCAGCTTTATTGCCAAGTATCTTCAAGAAGCATACAAGGAATTTGACTTCGGTTTCAACTGTGCTCTCTTTGTACACAAAAAAAACAAGCAAGAATAGACATTAAATAAAAAAAAAACAACATATTTAGCTCCAAAAACTTCTCATCCTGCATTCTGAACCATTATTATTCATCAACTTTTGTCTTGTCTTCACCATTTCATAACTTTAATTCAGTCTTGTGTCCTCTTGTGTGTTTTTTTTAAAACTCTGAATGACTCATGAAGCACATTTTTGCCCCATACCAAATGCAATGCTGGAAGTGTTACTCAGTTTTTTGCAGACTGCACTGAGCTTTAGCTTCTTAAAGTAGCCAATGCACTGTCTAAATCTTTGTGAGATGTTACCAGATGTTTTTAGGGTTTCTTCAAGCACCTGATAGAAGCACCACGATATGACATTTAAGTGATAAATTGAATATTTTCTTATTCAGCTGATCTCTTGTTTTGTAAATAATACCAATAGATTTAGATACTATGTGTTTTACATACTATATAAGCTTCATATGCTCTTTCCATTTTAGTTCCATTTAGGATTCAATTTTATTTCATTTTCTTATCATTGTCAAACGGAATTAAGCAGTTCATGCAAAAATTTAGTATTTCTATGATTTTTTTGGTGATCCTGAGCTGAACGAAGAGGATTTCTGCCGGTTTAAGTAGAAAAGGATGTCCAATTTCTTCTTTTTTAAGTTATGTTTTGGGCTTTTCTGCCTTCATTGTATGGATCAGTTGGAGAAAAACAAGGTGGTGAGGAATGTGCATGCTGGAACCGCTTGACCTGTGGTGTCCTAGAATAACCCAATTTTTAAATTGGGGATGATAAAGCTGCAAGATCTAAACTCTCTGGATATATTCTTGTTTATTTTCACTCTTTGAGATGCTCCTCGTGTGCATCCTTATTCACTAAACATCAAAAAGTTAATCCTCATTATTAGCGTATATTTAACCAGCACCACCTCTGGATTATTTTATTCCCCGACCACATCTACATGCAGAGCCACATCCAGTCCTTCATCCTCACCTCAGGCAGCCTGTGGAGAGGGTGAGGGGGGAAGGGGAGCAGGGGGGGAGAAAGGGGGATGCAGAGCTGACACATCAGAGGTGCACGAGTGTCACATCATCCATCAGTCTGTCACAGGCTGTCGCCCCGCTTCTCCCAGAGACGCTTTCGATCTGTAAACAAGAGAGAGAAACACCGGGCTTCCCGCGGCTGTGTGTGTGGAGACGGTCAGAGCGGTCAGAGCAGGGCAGGCCTCTCTCCCTCCCTCCCTCCCTCCCTCCCCGTGAATCAGGACTTGGACCACAGCCGGGTTTTTCCCGCCCACAGCCAGGTGTGGTTGACTCAGGAAGCCTCTGAAGAATACCGCGTATAATCAACCGTGCGTGTCAGAAGCATGAAAACAATCAATGGCCCGGTGACATTTTCTAATGAGAGAGTAGCATCGACTGGGAGAGTCTGACAACACGACTCTTCTCTGCTTCAGCGCCCTGAAAAGAGCAGAGTGATTGGTTTGTTGGAGTAAATAATTAGGGAACATGTCCTCTGCTGTCTCTAAGTGTTTCTGTTATAATCTGAGGAGCTGACAGCCTTTAGAATTATGTTTACAGCGAATTTATGAGGGTTTAAGAGCACGAATACTGACAGGAAGCTCAATACATTTATGTTGCTTCCTTTGAGTGGATATTTATGAACATCAGCTGACTGCTGCAGACGTTTATAGTGACTGTGAAGAGAATCTGTGTGAAGTCACTTACAGCGACTCCCTTCCATGTGTTTGTTTTGAAAGTAAAAGTAGATTGGATCTTTCTTTCAAGACAACTTTTTACTGGATACAACACAGTAAGGTCATGTCTTTAGCAACAGTTACATAACACTGTTTGTAGCGTAGTTTAGTAGCCGGCTACATTTAGCTTAGCTACTCTCAGCTCAGTGCTCTGAGACATGAGTCTGTAACGTTAGTGAATCCTGGTTGTGTCCTACCAGGTCTCATCTACCAACTCCAACCTCACCAAGCAGAGCAAACGTAACCTGGCTCTTCATTTTATTGATAGACTCTCAGGTTTTAAACACATTAGCTCCTGTTTCAGCCATTAGCTCCTGTTTTAGCCTTTAGCTCCTGTTTTTGCCATTAGCTCCAGTTTTAGCCTTTAGCTCCTGTTTTTGCAATCAGCTCGTTTTAATCTCTCGCTCCTGTTTTAGCCTTTAGCACCTGTTTTAGCCTTTAGCACCTGTTTTAGCCTTTAGCTCCTGTTTTAGCCTTTAGCACCTGTTTCAGCCATTAGCTCCGGTTTTAGCCATTGGCTCCTGTATTAGCAATTAGCTCCGGTTTTAGCCATTAGCTCCAGTTTAAGCCATTTGCTCCAGTTTTAGCCATTCACTGCTGTTTTTGCCATCAGCTCGTTTTAATCTCTTGCCCCTGTTTTAGCCATAAGCTCCAGTTTTAGCCATTAGCTCTGGTCTTGGCCTATAGCTCCTGTTTTTGCCATCGGCTCGTTTTAATCTCTCGCTCCTGTTTTAGCTTTTAGCTCCTGTTTTAGCCATTAGCTCTAGTTTAAGCCATTTGCTCCGGTTTGAGCCATTTCGCTCCTCTTTTTTGCCATCAGCTTGTTTTAATCCCTCGCTCCTGTTTTAGTCTATAACCTGTGTTTCAGCCTCTTGTTTTAGTTTTAGCCTCACACTCATGCCTGAAAGTCCAGCTCCTTTTTCTACTGTTACTACGACATGAATCACAAAAAAAATTCAGCAGAGTAAACCACGGATCTCTCTTCTCACTGCTAATCTTTGTCGGCCTGGTTGGTGTCATCATTTTCATCAATCCAGTCCAGTCCTGATTGAGAAGCTGAGAATTCAGAAATAACAAATGTTAGTGCTGATAACCTCACTTTAAGTTGTGGATTATGATCAGGTAAATATCCAGTGGATTAAGCTGGTTGGCTCCAGCAACTTCCAGACCAGGTGTGTGTTGACTAATTGGCTCCTAATGGTTGCGTTCAGGACCCTCTGAGCCCCCGTTGTGTGCAGTTTGTCGTTGGGTGGAGCAGGAGACGCGCTCAGCCTCTCTAATTATTCCCTCATCACATGATTAATACTGTCACTTTGATTTTGTTCTGAGCTCGTGAGATGAGAGACTCGGTGACAGAGGACACTGCTCGTACATCGAGGGGTCGAGGTTGTTTGCTGCCCCGTCGTTTCCGGGGCCCCAGAGCCACCGTCGTCCTCCAAGACGGGGGAGCTCAGAGCCAGGCCGGTGGCTCTCGTGGAGCCGGCTGTCGGCTGGGAGGACGCCATCGCCGTAACTGGGGCCAAGCTATTTCTGAGCAGGAGCAGGGAGGATGCAGCTGGTGTTCCTGCTGTTGACAGTGTCAGTGTGCCAGTGGAGCCCCTCCAGAACCAATGAGTTCTTTTATAATGAGACAAACCGCCATTATGGCCAGTAATCACTGTACAACTCCAGGCAGAGACCCCAGCTGGGGACACGCAAGGACAAGAGGTTTTAATTTGGCAGGATGTGTTTGTCTGGGCCTGTGTCAGGATGTACATGAAACCATGCACAGTCAGCTCGGACTGTCATGGATGTAAAGCTCAGAGTTTGGCTCTCTGACAGATTACAACAAATCAGAACGGTCTCATTCTCTTAAAGGTGCAGTCTGTAGAAGCTGGCCAAACAAAAACAGAAGAAATGGGATGTTATGTTTTATATAAAGCCCCATTAAACTTCTGTTTTCTTTTTATTGAGTCAGAAAAAGCTTTGTATATGTACGTTGCTGTGGATCCTTGTTTGAAGACATAACGAACCACTATGTTTGTCTACGGCAGCCTTTGGAGGACAGAAAGAGCGAAACCTTGTCCTGAAATCAACTTGGAAGGCAGGAGGAAAAAAGGAGAGAGCAATTGATGGTTTTACATCAGAAAAAGAAGAACAAGGAGAAAGTGATTCTTGTTCCGCACAAGATAATTCATATCGAGACACTTTTACTGTCCAACTCAGTCGGTTTAAAATCACTTTAAATCTTTTTAATTACATATACATTGCCCTATTTGGCACAATTTCTAACATGTTTTGCAAGCATCAAGATAACACAATTTTGGGACTTTTATTTTGAAACCACCTCAAGGACAGACACATCTGAGGAATTGTTTTTTAACAACTGTAATGTATAAGCTCCTTTTGGGTATCATGTAAAACTGATTAATAAGTTTTATCTGCATCTATTAGCCTCAGTCTTTCTTAAACTGTTTATTTGAATACTGATACTTATCTGTCAATGAAACCTCACCTCATCACTTCATATTACTGTTGTAGAAAATCCACCTTCTACACACTGCACCTTCAAAATGAGGCCAAGAAACCAGACGATATTTTCACCACTTCGAATAAACAGCACATGAAACAGCATTTTTTTTAGATACTGTCTAAAAGTTGTGATCAATCCTAAAAGTCGAGCCCTTTTCTAATCATACATGCACGAAAATGTCTCAACAAACCGAGTATTGATAACCAGACTAATGTGATAGGAGGGAGAGTGTTGCTGAAGAGGCTGATGACCTTTAAGTTGCTGGATAAAGAGAGATCACTACAGGGTGCTACAGTATGTGACTCACCACAGGCTGCAGACTGTCAGACGGTCTTTTCTGGGTTTGTGAAGGAGGCTGATTTTCATGAATCAGTGCTATAAAAAGGAAGGAAATGATAATGCAGCTTCCACTTTTCAAACGGAGAGATTTTTTCAAGCTTAATTATCTACTTCTGGTTATTGCAGCCCACACTGCTTTGAAGAGGGAAGAAAATTCCTGCACATCAACAACAAATGAACTCAAACTGCTTTAAAGTTGACGTGCAAAACAGAAAGACTACTACTTTTAACTAGAGCTGGGCAATTAATCACAATTTAGATAAAATCACAATATGACCTGCTGCAATATTCTAATCGCAGACAGTGCAATATTTCTTTTACCTCAGAATACTAGATAAAACTGTTTTGCAGGAGATGTAGTTTGCTCTACACCAGTGTTACTCAACCAAAGAGACAAACAGTTGGAAAGTACATTTGACAGAGAAAATGAGTTTTAAATGGTTAAAATGGTCTAAAAAGAGAAAATTTTGAGAGGATAAATGGCAAAAAAAAACTTGGAAAGTATCCAGAAGCAAAAAGGAGTGAAAAATGACCAGAAGATTATGCAATAAAAATAAGTTTTAAGTGGCAAAAATTGTCAAAAAGTAAGAAAATTTGACATGAAAAATGGCAAAAAAAAACTTGGAAACATTCTTAAAGTAGCAAAATGGTCCATTATTGGTCCAAAGGAGTGAAAAATGACCATAAGACCAAGCAATAAAGAAGACTTTTAAGTGGCAAAAATTGTCCAAAAGAAAGAAAATTTGACAAGAGCAATGGGAAAAACTTGGAAAATATTATGAAATTACGCAAATGGCTCAAAATTGGACCAAAAGAGTGAAAAAATACCACAAGAAGAAGCTATGAAAATGAGTTGCAAATAGCAAAAATGGTCAAAAAGAAAGAAAATTTGACAAAAGCAATGGGATAAAACGAAGAAAATATTCTGAAAGAGCAAAAAATGCCCATAAGACCAAGCAATAAAGATGTGTTTTAAGTAGCAAAAATGGTCAAAAAAAGGTGAAAAAGAGTGAAAAATGACCACAAGAATAATAAATAAGAGTTAGAAGTGGCAAAAATGGTTGAAAAGGTAGAAAGTTTGCCAAGAAATTTGCAATAAACTTGGGAAACATTCTCAAAGTAGCACAATTGGTCCCAAAGGGTGAAAATTGAATACAAGAGTAAGCAATAAAAATGAGTTTTAAGTGGAAGAAGTGGTCAAAAAGAAAGAAAACTGGCCAAAAACTTGGAAAATGTTCCAAAAGTAACAAAAATTGGTCAAAAAAAGACAAAAAAAGTGAAAAATGACCAAAAAGCAGATACTAGTAGCAAAAAGCATTGGCTGGATTTGTTGTTGTCACACTGTAAATAATGTCAGTGTTCATTTCCTGAACTGTGTTTGTTTTACAACACATAAGATGGGGAACCTACAAATGATGGCACAATCAATTGAGACTGCAATATAGGGAAAAATAACTGCAATTAGAGTATTTTTCAAATCGTTAGCCCTACTTTTAACCATGACTGTGGTGTTTGAGCTCATGCATGTTCAATGATAGCTCTGCTAAAACAAAGTCTGGTGTGAAATTCATGTGATTTTAGCAAGCAAACAGTTTACCAGGGGCTTAAAACTCAATCCAGGCTGTTTTCATGTGTAAACACAGCACAGAGCTTTCTTTTCATCCTCAGTCTGTCGGTTCCTGACTGACCTTTGAGTGCAGCTGCTTTTGTTCAGCTGCAGCCCACAGAAAAAACCTGGGTCACTACCTGAGGAAGCTAAAAATGGCTTTAGTTTAAATTCATGGTCTCTTTGCTTCAGTCATTTCATCACTTTGATTTGAAGCCTTGAAATTAAGTAAAAGGTTTAATTACAGCTTTATTTTGTGTAGTGAAATTGAAGTCGATAATTTACAGGAAGTCAAACTGTAACTGAGAGAATATCTTTGAGGAGTCTTGATGTTGTTTTCAGCTTTTTACTTATGATATTGCAGCCTTGACTATTGGCTGATACCAGTATTGATCTGAAACAGGGTAAATCTGGACTTAAACTTCCAGTTTTTGATGCGTTGGACTCTCAACCCAACTTTAGTCGCTTCTGCATCAATCTCCTTAGATATTTTCTCTGCTTGATGCCAATAATTTGACTCTTCTTAAACATCTTTTCCACGACCACAGGATGTGTTTTTCTCCATTGTTGTTTCAGAAATGAGAAGTCAGCTGGGGTTAAATAACTTGTGTGCACATGCAGTGATAATCCAGTAGGAGACTTGTACCTATTTGCTTAGTTAAATCCAGGTGACGACTTTTTTTTTTTGGCGGTGTAAAGATGCTCAGCTTACCTGAGAGGAGATTTGAATCAGTTTGAAGGAACTTACAGAGTCAGTTTCTGATCAGATTTTAATCAAACTGAGTGACCTCTTCGTCGGTTTGAGGTCGGCATGACAACGTATTCAATCACTGTAATGAGAGATTGTCCTTGCAGGAGTTTCCTGTTGTTTTTTTTTCAATTGACAGGCTCAGCCGTCCTCTGGGGAAATCATCTTCTCCTCACAGAAAAGTTCATACATCTGTGTATGTGCGTGTGAGGGCAGGTCATAGTTTACAACAAACACACACATGCTTAAACACACAGATCGACGTGTTCCCAAGGATCCCAGGATCCTCAGGGAGGGGATTTTTATTTGCAGTGTCCTTGAAGGTGGCGGGCGTCCCACAGGGCTGACAGACACAGACAGGGCGTGTTAATATGTGTAGAAAGGGTCATCTTAGGTTACACGACCATGCCCACCATCCTTGGCGTCTCCTCAGTGTCCGACCAATCACAGCCAAGGACTCTGTGATGCAGCGCTCCTCTTACTGGAGGGATTCCTAGGAACTGCTGCGTGACGATGCTGGCCCAGAGTCGTCCCCCCATCCTCCCCCTCCTCCCGTCATCACCCCCCCCAGGTTTCTTTCTCTCTGCCTTTCACAAGTCTCATCTGCCGCGCCTGTTTGAACAGAAGATGATCTAGCGCCATCCACACTGCTCCCACAAGACTGGCTGCACAGACGGCAGACAGAGTCATCATCCACCCCTCCCCTCTCCTCCCCCCTCTCTCTCTCTCACTCTCTCTCCTCCAAAGCAGACTCCACCTCTCCCACTCTCCCACCTCTCTCTCTCTCTCTCTCTCTAAGACTCCCTGCTCCCACTCCAGATGAGCGTGCGTCCTCGTCAGAGCGAGCAGGTTTGGAGCTGAAGGTGTGCTGTCGTTGCCAGGTAAGGGCGCTCACTTGCTCCGCGCTGAAGTTGCGTGTGTCTCTTGTTGCTTTGTGGGTGTGTGTGTTTTCGCAGCAGGTTGGATGCGTGTTGATGTATCGGTGTCTAGGCGACAGAATCAGGGAGGGGTGGATGCTTTGAGGGCGCCACGGGGGGAAGTACACTTTGCTACAACTCCCGCGCTTTGTGGCCCCGATTTTCTGGCGCCGTGAAAGTGCTGAAGCGACAGGGTGGAGCGCGACTTCAACGTATAGAGAATGTCTCTGGTTGCGAGGGGAGACCACAGCGTGGATGTGTGGGCAGATGGATGGAGAGAGGGAGAGGAAGAGAGGAGGGGAGGGGGAATGGAGACGGAAGACGAGCAGCTGCTTTCATCCCATGGAAGCTAATCCCTCCGTTCGTTCACCTCTCTCCATCAGATAAAAACGGAGGCTGCTTGTTGCTCCGGTGCCCGCTCTTTTCTCTCCACCATCCTTCAATTGTGATGGGTTTATCTTAGGCGGGGAGGAAAAGAAGCATGCTATTGATTCGGAAATGAGCTGTAATTCCATTTGAAAAGGGAACAAGACATCCCTCTCTGCCTGTGACTTTTCCTCGTGCGTGCTTTTGTTCTTCACTGAACCTCGTGTGCTGATAATCTGTTTTACAAACTCGCTGCTGATAATGAAATACACCTAAAGTTGGAACCTTTAAGCATTCGAGAGCTACTTGACTTCCATATGTGACTGAATATATCTGCTGTTGTTGTGTTGAGTAGGAAGCTGTAAATGCTTCTTATCACTTCCTGCAGGTGAAGTGACAGAGTGCACAGGGCACATTCAGACTCTCTGCAAACATGTCGAGCACATCCATAGTGATCGCTCACAAATAAGAGCCTCGTTCGAAAGACAGGCGGCCTATCACCTCTCACCTGCTCCAGGATGACCTCATATCTCAGGAGGCAGGAGCAGCCAATGCAAAGAGAGATAGAGAAAAGGAGGGGGGGGTTGTTGGGACACTGGGTTTCTCAGGTGTTACTGTTCAGCCTGATGCTTGAAATACATCAACCAGGAAGCTCCCGCTCTCGTGTCAAACTGTTACCAGGTGACGGAGAGAGTGCGAGCAGAGGCAGCGCTGCATGCTCCCCCCACCCCACCACACCTCACTCCAACCCCCCAGGTCTAAATGACCACTCAGCTCATTTCCCAAGGCAGAGCTCGTGTTTACATACTCACTGGGAGCTTCTGCAGATGCTCCATTTCATAAGCACTAACTGAATCAGACAGGCTGAGGCTGCGTCCGCTCTGATGGATGCTACAGGGACCAATGGCTGCTTACAGCTTTTTGAAACACCGACAAAGGATGGGAGACCATTTTTGATCCAAACATCCCAACAAACGGTAGATTTAAACACCTGAAGGGGGCAGACGAGCAGTACTTCGGTCATTTTATCAGCTCAGCTTGCAGCCCCCTCACCTGACACCTTTGTTGTCAGTTTTCAATTGGAAGCTTCCTTATTCTGTAAATTTACCAATCAGTGTCTGGTAAACTTTGAATCTGAATCTTGTTTTAAAGGACTCTTGCTGCAGCTCAGCTTGCAGCCCCCTCACCTGACACCTTTGTTGTCAGTTTTCAATTTGAAGCTTCCTTATTCTGTAAATTTACCAATCAGTGTCTGGTAAACTTTGAATCTGAATCTTGTTTTAAAGGACCCTTGCTGCAGCTCAGCTTGCAGCCCCCTCACCTGACACCTTTGTTGTCAGTTTTCAATTTGAAGCTTCCTTATTCTGTAAATTTACCAATCAGTGTCTGGTAAACTTTGAATTTGAATCTTGTTTCAAAGGACTCTTGCTGCAGCTCAGCTTGCAGCCCCCTCACCTGACACCTTTGTTGTCAGTTTTCAATTTGAAGCTTCCTTATTCTGTAAATTTACCAATCAGTGTCTGGTAAACTTTGAATCTGAATCTTGTTTTAAAGGATTCTTGCTGCAGCTCAGCTTGCAGCCCTTTTGGATATCCTTTGGGAAATACTTTAGCGCCTTTAATGCATCTTCAGCAGTTTAAATAACTCAGCGTTCAATATGAAGAAAGGATATCTGCCACAGATCATGAAAATGAGAATCAGCATCAATAGAAGCTGAGTTACTGATAGTGACAGCTCAGTGTGCAGCCTCCCACACTGCAAAAAGTGTAATCTAAACAAGTGTGGTAACACTGTACAGGTCCACAAATTTCATCAGCATTAAATAATAGTTGGACTAACCTTTTTCTAATTTATTTATTTGAAATTATTCCCAAATGTACTGACAATTAGGTGGAAATTAGAAGGTAACTTTTTGAAAATAAGTTCCAAATTTAACTGTAAATAAGTCACAATTGGTTAGACACTGTTTTTGTTCAGCTTCTATCCAAATTTCAAGTTTCATAGGTGAAAACTAGTGAATAATTTATAGCGTATTGTGAACCTGACTTCATATTACTCAAAATGTATTCAATAAATAAGCAAATATTTATTACCAACTTCTCTAAAAAAAGAAGAATATAGTTACATGATGTTGATGAGACATTTCTCCAAACATTATGTGGTGTATTGTGGTTTGATATAAAACAAATTATTCACTTATTGTCCCCTACTCACCTTGAAATTCAGGGGAAATTTTAAAGAAATTGAACAAAACAGTAACTTACCAATCATGACTTGCTAACAAGTAAATTCAGACATTATTTTAAAGAAGTTTCATGCTTATATTCACCAAATTATCAAAGAATTTGGAGAAAATTTCAAACAGATAAGAATAAAGTAATTACCTAACTATAATATAATTTGCGGACACGTGAAGTGTTTCTACAAGTATTTGTCTTATTTTTAGGAAAATGTCATATTAGACTTATTTTGGTCCACTTTAATGTGACATGTCCAGAATTGTGTCTTATTTTGAGGTATTTAAAAACAAAAATGAGGTCTGAATTGCTTGTGACGAGTATAAAAATCTGCCAATCGGATAAGAATAACTTATTCTAATATCAAGAAACTTGGCAAATTACAGCAAGATTCTGAACTTGTCAGTTGATTGTGGCTTATATCAAGTATAATAAAATAATTTTACTAATAATAAGACACAAACACTTGCTTAGATTTTAGTTTTGGTGCTGCAGGTGAAACTTCTTTGGAAAAAATCAGTTGTTTTTAGCCACGATCTCTCCTTCAAGTGCAGCTCTCGTCCTTCGTCATCTGATCTTATTTACACCGTGCATGAGAGAGCAGCGCCACATGTTGACCCTCAGACTAATCCATCGCTGCGGCTCAGCTGTCACCGCGGGTGTCGTCATCTTTTATCAGCCTTGTTAAAGAGCCATTAATGAGGAGAACGGGCCCAGAGTCCCGAGCCTGATGTCCGAGCTGTGCTAACCTTTTGTCTGAACCACGTTATCTCCATTGAACTTTTCAGAAAACCAGAAGCCGACAGGATTAAAGAGCGTCTGCCAGAATTGCTCTGAATATTTCTGAAGCCTTTTACTTCTGATGAGTTCATTAGAGGAAGTGAGAAGGAGGTGGAACAAAAACAGCAGCAAAGATATGAGGCGGCATTTGTTTCACCAAAATATCGGATATAAGTAACGTCTCTTTATGATTCGACCTTGTGTTGTAACTTAGTGGTGACACAAAGACTGAGTCACACTGGGGGAGATGGACTCAATCTCACCAAGATTACACTTCTTTAAAATAATCCCCAGTTAGGTATGGCAGCAACTCTACAAAGCAGCGCTGAAACTTCTCCTCAACGAGTATCAGAGCTTTAAGTTTGTTGTCACTTGTGCATATGAACCAAAGCTCATTCTTCCAGCTGTAAGTAAATACATTTAGATTCATAAGCAGCAGCCAGTCAAAACAAGTGCTGTTAAGTCACAGAGAGTCGGGAAGGATCAGCGCCACAGACTGAACAATGTCTAATGAAGCTTGTAAGAAGACAGACGAGACTGTTGGACTCCTCTGTTTGTAGATTCAACAACCAGCTTCTTTACTTTAATACACTGAGTGAATAACGTCAAAGATGGCAGAATGAAAAAATACAACTAAGAATTTACACAGATGGTGTTTACAGAGTGTATTCAGAGCAGTGATTTTCAACCTTTGGGTCACTTGAAATGTGTAGTTATGTCCTCTTGGGAGGGAGGCAAAAACATGAGAAAATGCCCTCTTAGGAGCAATAAAAGGGGCGAAAGAGTCCTCTTGCTGCAAAATCGTGTCAAAAAATGCTTTCATAGGAGCCAAAATACACAAAAGTGCTTTCTTAGGAGCAAGAACATGGAGTAAAGAGCTCACTTGGGAGCCAAAATGCATCCAAAATGTGCACACCAAGGAACCAAAATTCCCAAATGTGCCTTCTTGGGAGCAAAGAAATGTGAGAAAATCCCCTCTCAAGAGCAAGAACATAGTGTAGAGTGCTCACTTAGGAGCCAAAATTTACCACAATACTCTCTTGAGAGCATAAATAAGTGTGAATGTACTCTGGTGGGAGTAAAAAAAGTGTTCTCTTGGAAACCAAATTTCCCCTTAAGTGTCCTCTGGGGAGCCAAAAAACAAATGAAAGATCCCTACTTAGTGCTGAAAAATGCTAAAGTGCCCTCTTAGGAGCCAAAATATGTTTGAATGGGTCCATTTTGGGGGCCACAATATGTTAGAATGTATCCTCCACGGAACCAAAGTTCCCAAATGTGCGCTCTTTCGAACAAAAAAATCTGAGAAAATCCCATCTCAGGAGCAAGAACATGGGGTAAAGTACTCAATTAGGAGCCAAAATTGACCAGAATTCCCCCCTAAGAGCACAAATATGTGTGAATGTGCCCTACTCGGCAATGAAATATTCAAAAGTGCTCTCTTGGGAGCCAAAATATATAAAAGTGCTCTTGTGGAAGTAAAATTATGTGTGAGAGTGTCCTCTTGGGAGCCAAAATACTCTAATGTGCCCTCTAAGAAACCAAAATGTGCCTTCTTAGAAGCAAAAATGTCTGAGGAAATCTTTTGGGAGCAAGAATATGGGGTAGAGTGCTCACTTAGAAGCCAAAATTTACCAAAATACTCTCTTGAGAGCAAAAATAAGTGTGAATGTACTCTGGTGGGAGACAATATATCTGAAAGGGTCCTCTTGGGAGCCAAAATGTGCGCTGTATTTTCTTTTTTTGCTCTTTTGCCTCTGCCATTCAAAGTCACTGTAAGGTCACTTGTTATCAAAGTTAGTTCATTAGTTGGCACTGAAAGCGTCCTAGAGGTGATCAATGTCAGTGTTGGGGCGATGAAGCCTGTTGGTGATGTTGAGACATTAGTTCTAGAAAGAAAATGTCTTTGAGGTCGCTGATAATTGTGATGTAAAAATGAAATGGGGTCACAGCCCTTATAAGGCTGGTACCCCTGCTTTTTAGACACGTAAAGAGGCGTTTAGGGTCATCAAGCTCAGCCAAGCTGGCAGAGAAAGGGTGTTTTATTGTGAAAGGGTAGGCAAACTTCCCTCCAGCCCTGAGAGCTGTAATTTTAAATTCCCTTCAGGGGGAAATTGCTTTTGGCCTCCTACAATTTTTTAATATCCTGATTCATACTTAGCGCTGGGTAAAACGCATCATCCACCCCTAGCATTTCTGCAGCGCTGCCTGGAGGCGCTTTGTTGGGGAAGTTATTAGAGATTAATACCATCTGGGTGTGTGGGACCGCTGAGGGACGCGAGCCTTGCCCCCGCTCGCTCCACATCTGTCCTCACGAGCCCCCANCCTGTTGATTTAGCCACTCTGTATTGACAGTGTAAGTGTCAGCGTGGAGACCAGCCTAGAATCCAAATTACGCCTGTCTGTTCTTCATTTCCCATTCATGAGTTTGGAAAGTGTGAAACAGCTGCTGTATTTTGGGGGAATTAACTCATCTGGACCGCGTATCACAAAGGGAAACACATCAATTTGTGCACAATGACACATTTACATCTCAAACAGCACAGTCTCAGCTCAGGCAGAATGATCTTATTGTGTTTTACAGCTTTTGCTTAACTTCTTATAACCCACTTTTTTCTGACCTATACACCAAACTATGTCTCAAAGCTTATAACTAAAGAATCACAAGGTCAAAATTCATCAGTGACACCTCATTTGAAAAATCAAAATCCCTTATATTATAAAATATCATGTTTGAATATGTGGCTAAAGTCCACGTCAAGGTACATACAGCTGAAACACTATTTTCCTCTTCATTTTTTATAACCATTTTTCAAAATCAATAACCTCAAGATGCTTTATTCCAGACATAAAACATCCACCACATCACTTTTACACCTTCTCATCTACATCTGGGTGAAATTGAGCTTTTTCAGGTAAAACCTTGTAGGAGTTAGAGAGTTTTTAGTCTCAGGTGACCAAACACTAGCAGAGTTGTGCTGTCAATTCTCTTGTCCAAAGATTCAGTGCATAAAAAAACAGCTTCATCAGTGCTCAGTGTCTTCTTTTTAGTCAACTTGGCTCTCTTTGTGGAAAAGTAAAAAAAAAATCTTGAAATTTTGGTCTCCAGTCACAGATTGTTCCTCTTCTGTTGCGCACATGAATGTGAATGGAGACTTAAGGTAGTAAATTGGTCTCACCAATGATCTAAATGGCCATGTTAGAATGATATAGCGATGGGCTACATGTACGATTAATTTAAAGGTCTGTTAGCCAATAAACAACCCTGTAACAGAGATATTACATAAAACCACTGTGCACCATTGGCCAGTCAAGCAGGGAGTGTTTGTTGTCTATCACAAGCTGTCCTGGGATGAAAACTCAACAGAAAAACAATGGGGTCACTTTCACCTTGCAGCTAGAACCTTAAAGAAAAACAAGACTGTGAAGCTGCTGTTATTGATGAGAACGGACACGACAGACAGACAAACAACGGACTTTACAGGAGAAATTTCACCACTTGGAATAATTTGATGAAACTTTTGATATGTTTGAACTCTGGATTCCTCTGGTGGAAAGGAGAGTGAAAATTCAGGGTACGGGCGTCAGGATGTGACGTAATGACCCCAAACAGGTAGGACGTCCCAGTTGTTGTGAGTGATTCTTTCACTAATTACGTTTTGTTGCTGAAGAAAACTGTAAAACAAACTTAACGACTAAAATGTGAAGAATCTCAGCTCTCTAACCCAGGAAAACATTCTGATTTGTGACGAAGGCTTTAGTGTTTATGCTTTGATTAAGTCGTATGAATGGCGAACAGAGCGCTGGTGACTCGGTTGAGTGTAAGAGGTTAAAATATGTCAGCGCAACGAGGGGAACCTAGAGGAAAAACTATCTCCAAGTTAGACGCCTCCCGGCTTCGCTACAGTGCACCCGCTACTTCTGGGCGCCGTTCGGGGGATGCATGAGTCATAAAGCAACACGACACCCAGCAGCGTGTGCACGATACAGAGGCATGATGGGATAAAAAAAGCAATTAAAATCAGTGT
>RPOG01002596.1:68527-87738 GCA_008086565.1 Thalassoma bifasciatum | reverse complement strand
TGGTTCTGTGCCGTCAGGTTTAAATGTCATTAAAAACCCGTCGCTGACTTATTCCTTTGCCTCTTGTAAGTGATTTGTTCAGAGTCAGAAGCTGCAGAGACGACATTCTCTGACCAATGAGTGACCGGCAGTCCGTCCACGTCACCTTTTAGTATCAGCTTTACTCTCTTAGAACCAGGGTAGAGTAGGTACTAAAAAAAAACACAAACCGAGTAGAGTAGGGCTAAGACGGGTCAGTGGAAAAGGGCCATTAGAGAGTGGAACATAAAGCTGCCTGTGTAATAATAATCCCTTTGCATCATAACTGTTACTTTGCCTAATTTGACCCTTAAATTAACCTTAATATCAACCCCTGACGTTCACACTGTCTTTAAATTCTGATGATTGTTCTCTCAAAATGCATCAGATTGCTGCAAATTTTCTCTTTGTTTGAAGAAACATTGTTTGATTTGTGTCCGATGTCTGTCACTCTTCACTAACTACAGTCGACTGAAACGACCGGTGAGCTGTCGGTCATCACACACCTGTACACACTGATCACACACACCTGTACATACTGAAGTGTTTGTGGTGTCACACAGAAAAAACAGCTTCAGAAGAATCCTCCTTTTTTGGATTTGTTGGTTTTTCGAGGCCTTGGTGTCGTCGCCGTTGTACGTGGCGCTGAAAGTGACTGTTTCTGCGTCTGATGGAGGAGGTGATGCTGCGTCTCCCTGTCGGACCCTCACACCCTCCCTCGCCATCCGTCCGTCCGTCCGTCCGTCATACCTGCCCCCCTCCTCTTCCTCCTCCGCTCTCTCTGCAGCAGCCTCAGTCCCTCTCCTCTTCCTCTTCCTCGCTCTGTGGGAGCATGGCGCCCCCCAGAGGCCGAACCTTCCACCTTCCTACCACCACCACCACCTCCTCCTCTTCCTCCTCCTCCTCCTCTTCCTCCTGCAGCAGTGGGGCACATCATGAATATTTCACCAGGTTTAACTCCACTTAAAATATGCATCCTAATTGGGCCTAAGTGCCGCAGCTCCGCTCTGAGTAGCTTTCCACGTTTTTTCCTGCTCTTTCCTCCTTAACTGACACGTTTCATAAGCCTGATATATTTTCTTAATGTTGCTTACTAATTTGTTTCTTCCTAACAGTTAACCTCTGTCCGCCGTGGCGTCGTGTCGAGCATCATGGCGGCACAGGGGAGACCGCCATCCTGCTCGAGTGGGACACAAACGCTTCAGCTGTTTAGCAACGTCACTGACTCGGATAATGACTCGTTTTCACACTAATCTTTTTTTATTCTAATTACACAAATTAATATTCTGTTATTTGCTTTATTAAAGGAACAATCAGTAATTTTAAAACCTGACTGAGTCTCTTGAACTGATTCCTTCTGCATCTTTGTTCCTTTAAAAATCTTAATGCTTGTTTTGTGTTTCCTGCATAAATATTTGAAGCCATGAAGTGAGCGTTCAGCCAAAAATATACTTAAATATTTAAGGAAATGCACCTTGTTTTGGGGCTAAAATGGGAAATTGTACACACTTCAATGCATGCACAGTTACTTTAAAGCTTTAAACATGTATTTTGCTTTGCGTCAGGATGTGGGATTTAAAGTGAAACAGCTGCTTCATAGAAATCACAAAAATCTACCTTGAAAAACATCCAACATTTATCAAAAACATGTGACAGAGAATTTCATATCTCATTTGTGTTAAGTAACAGAAAATTTTTAGTAAGACCAAATGTTTCTCCTATGTTTTTTTAAAAAAACAGCATAAAGACGTATGTATTAAAAATTTTCTTCTTCTTGATCTGTGTCTAGTAAATCTCAGAGTGATGAGGTAAAAAAGAAATGAAAGAATTATTCAGGAATGAAACGAGACATCATTTTGAAAGGAGGGTGAGCAAAAATGATAAAAGGAGAGCGATAGAGCATGAGCCAAACGCTGGAAAACAAGATAAAGGCTAAAACACAAGCGAAAGGCTAAAACAAAAACAAAAACTAAAAGATAAAGCATGAGCTAAAGGCTAAAACCGGGCTAAAGGCTAAAACACAAGCTAAAGGCTTAAACAAAAACTAAAAGATAAAGCATGAGCTAAAGGCTAAAACTGGGCTAAAGGCTAAAACAAGAGCTAAAAGATAATGCATGAACTAAAGCCTAAAACATAAGCGAAAGGCTAAAACAAGAGCGAAAAGATAAAGCATGAGCTAAAGGCTAAAACACAAGCTAAAGGCTAAAACAAGAGCTAAAAGATAAAGCATGAGCTAAAGGCTAAAACACAAGAGAAAGGCTTAAATGAGCTAAACAATAAAGCATGAGCTAAAGGCTAAAACACAAGCGAAAGGTTAAAACAAGAGCTAAACGATAACGCATGAGCTAAAGGCTAAACACAAACGAAAGGCTTAAACAAGAGCTAAAAGACAAAGCATGAGCTAAAGGCTAAACACAAGCGAAAGGCTAAAACAAGAGCTAAAAGATAAAGCATGAGCTAAAGGCTAAAACACAAGAGAAAGGCTTAAATGAGCTAAACAACAAAGCATGAGCTAAAGGCTAAAACACAAGCGAAAGGCTAAAATAAAAGGTAAAAGATAAAGCATGAGCTAAAGGCTAAAACAAGAGCAAAAAGATAAAGCATGAGCTAAAGGCTAAAAAACAAGATAAAGATTTAAAACATGAGCTAAAGGCTAAAACCCACATTAAAGGCTTAAACACAAGCTGAAATATGAGCTAAAGGCGCAAACTTAAGTTAAAGGCTAAAACATGTGCTTAAACATGAGCTAAAGGCTAAAAAAGAGCTAAAAGATAACGCATGAGCTAAAGGCTGAAACACAAGATAAAGGCTTTAACACAAACTAAAACCCTGAGCTTAAAGCTAAAAAACAAGATAAAGGTTTAAAACATGAGCTTAAGGATAAAACACAAGCTAAAGGCTAAAAAAACAAGCTAATATATGAGTATGAGATAAGACAACTATATATTATATTACCTGTATTATTACTTTATAATTAACTTATTTCTTTCATTTCATTTTTTTTTTTACTCTTGAAATGTGCTATGATGCTCACAAAATAATTATTTAAATGCAGGAAAACTTTACAGGTGAGACTTGGTGTCAACATACTTCATCATTAATTAGACAGAAATATTAATTACTTTAGTGATGATGACTTTGTATCATGGCAACAGTGGATCAGGCTTCTAGAGAGCTAAAGGAGACACCTCATACTCTGTGTAGATGACTTGACTGTGTGGCAGCAGTGGAGGAGGCTTCTTGAGAAAGAGAGAAAAGGCTTCTAATGATTTTAGAGCGGACTGAAAGGCATTCTGAGAGTCAGATTTATTTGGTTGTTGTTGTTTTTTTTAAAGATGTTTCTCCAAAGCTTAGATTCGATCAGAAGCTGGCGCTAACTCCCGTCTGAAAACAGACTCTGACCTCGTGTTAGTTTGAGCCGAAGCTCCTCAGGTTTTCGCTCTGAGGAAAACTGGATGTTCTTTTCTGGTTACACCTCTCAGAGACGGTTCCACCTCTGACACCATTCTCTTAGCGTTGTTTTTATTTCTGAATAATAATTGTGCAGCAGCTTCAGACTGGAAGCAGAAGAGTCACCGAGCTTTGTGAGAGGTTACGCAGCTCCGCGAGAGCCGCGCTGCTTTTTGGCTGATGCATTAAAAAGCATCTTGCAGTTCAGAGGATGTTTGCAGCCCACACACATAATCATAAAATCTATACGCAGCAGCACAGTGTGAGCCCATTACATCCAAACATACAGCGCTGAACTATCAGCTCTACAATCTGCAGCACAGATAGACTGCAGAATTGGATTTGTGGCTTCGCTCTGTGTTGTTTTACTGAGGAAAAGTAGATTACATAGCATCTTAATGGGCAGACATGAAATGTTCTGTACAACAGCAGCACGTCGAGAGGAACAGCCGCTCTGAGCTCATCCAACAAAAGTGCTTTTTTACTTTCAATAAACTCAGTTATTTTTTAAGGTCTCACAACATTACAGGAAGGATCTCTGCAGAGACGAGCGCTTTTGTTCAAGAACGAGATGTTGTGAGAAATAAAACCATGAAACAAAGATTATTTCATACTTTTATTCATACCGCCAGAATCCACTTAAAAAAAATCAGTAATTTTACCTCAGAGCTGAAGAGTCTGCTTCACTGAAGCCTTTGTTACTTTCTGTCTCTTTGTTTGTTTAACTGAATATGATGTTGGAAACTGAATACCAGAATAAAACAGCGAAATAAAAGAGAAGAAAGAAAAACTTACCGTTAGAGCCAGGGGTCGAACAAAAACTCCCACATTCTTAAACACAAAGTTCTGTCAATGAAATTTCAAGCAACTCAGGGCCTGTTTTTAAAGTCTCTTTATATAAAACCATATAATGTTTTCTTGGAACAAGTTTTACTGTATAAATAATTGAACATTTTAACATGTTTTTAAATGGTTTTTATAATTACCCCATCCCTGTCCACCCACAAAAATCATATTTAGGAAATGGTTTAGCCGCCCACTTGCAATTCTTTTGCGACCCACTAGAGGGCCACGGCTCACAGGTTGGGAATCACTAATTTAGGGTATCAAAAAAAATCTTTCTCAGGGGTTTGTGGTAAATTTCTGAGTGAACAGTTTGAACTTTGCTTGTGTTGGAGTCTAAGATAAGACTTTATTCACCCATGAGGGGAAATTCACACTCACAGCAGCAATGCAACACTGCTGCAACAAGCTGCCACTGAGTGACGTTTAAAAATGACAAGAAAACATTTTTAATGATTTTTACATTTCCGCCCATCTACAAAAATCTTAATATTTAGGAAACCATTCAGCAGCCAATTTGCAATTCCTTTGCGACCCACTAGAGGGCCATGGCTCACAGGTTTGGAATCAGTGATTTCGAGCTGGGGTCACCAACCACATTTTTCAGGGGGCCATAATTTTACCACACAGTCACCTTGGAGGTCAGACCCTCAAATAAAAATTACATCAAAATCAAATTTTGGCATAACATTGTTATTTGATGTTTATTTTTCTTTACAAAACTTGAGGCTTTTTAACCTTTATGAGTCAGGCTCCTATCACCTGCAACACAGTCGACCAATTTTTGAATCCAGTCATGGGCCGGATTGGACAGTTTGGTGGGCCGGGTTTGGCCCCCGGGCCGCCAGTTGATGATCACTAATTTAGGGTATCAAAATAAAAAATTCTCAGGGGTTTCTGGTCTATTTTTGAGCTTACAGTTTGAACTTTGCAAGTGTTGGGGTCGAAGATAAGATACTTTATCCCACAAGGTGAAATTCACACTCACAGCAGCAATGCAACAAGCTGCCACTGAGTGATGCTTAGGACAGTAAAAGTAGAAATGGATAAATTAATAAGAAAAATAAAGAAAAGAACAAAATGTGTGAATAGAGTCAGGTGGGAGGAGAGGGAGACATGATTGAAGTCTCCTGAAATTATTATGAGTGCCTCAGGAATGTTGAGTTTGTATCCTGGCAACAGATTCATGGATGAAATCACATGGAACTTCAGCTGTTGCTTTGGGTGGGATGTACACATTCCACATTCCTCTGGAATAAAATATAAACCTGACATTTCAGGCAAAGATACATCAGCAATTCTGACCCTGTTGCTTTTCTGTGGCAAATAAACAGCAATGAAGTAGATTTTTCCTCTCTGGACACTCTGGAGTTGCTAGTCTACCTCGGCCTTAATTATTATCTTTGACAGTAAGTTTGAATGTTAAAGTGACATGAGTTAAACAACATTTTCAGCAGAGGTAGACCAGCAATAACCCTATTATGTAACATCCAATCACTGCTTTGTTGAAAAGAGCGACTTAACACCTGTTTCTGATTAAAAAGGAATGAATTACTGGACCTTTAAAGTCAAAGTGTTACCAGTTTTACTTCTGATTATTAAATGTCTCTATGTTGAGGTTGAACAGCAATTCCAATGCTGCACCAGGAAAACAGCTGGTTCAATAAATGATCTTTCTCTGAAACAAAAAGTCTAAGATTCTTTCTTTATAATGTGTAAATCATAATATGAACCTTTAAGTGGCAAAAACTGAGATTTTGGTTCGATGTAATTAGAGTGAATCTTCCTTTAATACTAGTTTATCTCATTTTTCTCCCAGCGTAACTAATTTACAGGAGCTGACAGGATCTGTGTTCACATATTTTGGTCATTTTGGCCCCGAAATGTGAGAAATAAACACAAACAAACAACAAACAAACAGGAGCAGAGAGCAGTTTCTGAGTTCTCCTTCAACAAGTCACGACTGCTGCAAAATTTAGAAGGACACACTCACAGCAGCAACATGTTTCGACACGAACCCCGATCACAGGCCAACATTTCAACACACTTCAAATTTCAAGCTCGTGTAGCTCCATCAAACACACACACACACACACACACACACAGAAGGGGTCCACTACGGGTCGAAGTAGAAAGAGACTTGCCGTTGGTTTCATCCTCGCCCGTCGCCGTAGTGACCGAGCAGCTTTGATCTCTCCCTCGCTCGCCCGCTCCCTCTCTCTCTCTCTTTTCTGAAACATAATGGACGGCGGCGAGGCAGGCAGGCGCAGCGCTTTGTTGCCATGGCAATGGCAAAGGAACTAATAACCTGGTGGAGAGCAGATAACGCCGAGAGTGAGAGAGAGAGAGAGAGAGAGAGAGAGAGAGAGAGGCCGGGAGGATGGAGACATAATGAAACACAGGGTGGAGGGGGCAGCATCAGTATTATTACCCAGAGTGCCAGGCGTGTATGCATCCACTACAGCCTCATACTGACTGATATTTTTAGAGCTGGAACACTTTGAATCACTAATGTCTGTTTATGTGGAGCAGAAGGTTGGATTATCGCAGGTGTGTGACCTGAAGGCGTAAAGTAAAGGCTGAGTACGCCTCCGCTTGTTCCTGTTAATCCAAATGAGTGTTAGGATTTGAAGATGATGAAGGAAGTTTCTGCACAAAGACCTTTTTAAAACCGTCACACATGAAGAAGACGACTAACCTGTGAAGACTTTTTGGCTTTTTTTCAAAGAATATGAATGAGAACAAAAACTTTTCTGTCAGTCATAGTTAGTGGTTGGTGAAGACATTTAATAACTAGCATCTTTCACTCAGTGCTGCACTGACATTTCTGGATTCTGAGTCATGATGAAAGAAAAAGAATTGTCAAAGTTTCTGCAGGAAAAGTGAATCCAACTGTATAAAACAGGAAAGGGATATAAAAAGATATCCAAGGAACTGAGGATGCCAATAAGCTGAGTTCAAACTCTAATGAAGAAGTGGAAAATGAGGGATTCTGTTGAAAACAAACGACAAAATTTCAGCTACAACTGCCAGGAAAATTGGTCTGGATGCAAAGAAAAACCCACAAATAACTTTGACTCTCTGAAAGAATGTGGTCTGGCTGTTTCAAGATGCACAATAAGGAGGCACTTGAGGAAAAATGGGCTGAAGAAAGACATTTCTACACAAATGCCACAAAGTTTCCTGCTTACAATACGCCAAACAGCACAGACACAAGCCTCAAAACTTCTGGAACAAAGTCATTTGGAGTGATGAGAGCAAAAGTGAACTTTTTGTCCACAACCATAAACATTGTTCCATTTGGAGAGGAGTCAACAAGGCCTATGATGAAAGGTCCACCATTCCTACTGTGAAACACGGAGGTGGATCACTGATGTTTTGGGGATGTGTGAGCTACAAAGGCTCAGGAAACTTGCTCCAAACTGATGAATGAAGGATGAATGCAGCATGTTATCAGAAAATACTGGAGGAAAATTTACACTCATCAGCCCAGAAGCTGCACATGAGACGTACTTGGACGTTCACACATGACAATGATCCAAAACACAAGGCCGAGCGGACCTGCCATTGGCTACAGCAGAATAAAGGGAAGGTTCTGGAGTGGCCATCTCAGTCTCAAGAATGTACAGGAACTGGAGGCTTTTTGCCAAGAAGAATGGTCAGTTTTACCATCTGAGAAAATAAAGACCCTCATCCACAACCAGCACAAAAGACTTCAAGCTGTTATTGATGTTAAAGGGGGAAATAAACGCTATTAAGAACTGGGGGGGTGTAAAAAGTTGTTTTTTTTATCTGTGAATAAGTTTCTAAGGATTCTAGAGTCAATAATTTAGGATGTCTTAAGTTTCTCAGAATGTGGCAGAAATTTCCTAAGATCTTGAAAAACACTGCAGTGCAAAGATTTTGCAACATATGCTGCCGTCAAGTTGTTGACTTTTTCAGGGATTCAGACTACACTGAGCTTTAAGTACAACAGTATGGCTCTGTAGTAGAAGAGTGCAGCTGATTCCTGACCTGCATGCACCTTGGATTTATCTCTTGCAGAAAACAAACAGAAACATCTCTGTGATCAACAAACACGTCGAGCCTCATTTCATCAGTTTGACCCTGCGTCTGTTTCCTCTCAGAATCAGAAATGAGACATATGTTTATCTTTTTTCCATCCACACTCAAATAAAAAAAAGGAAATGTCAAACACCCTCCGCTCGCTGAGACGCCAGAGTCCATCTCTGACCTCGGCGGAGCTGAGAGATGAGCGTTAGCGTCACTCCGCCGCTGTCGTGACCTGTAATCGTTCTATCTTAAAGTGGCGAGCGGGCGGAGCGAGGAGCGCCGAGCTGTTTGTTGTTGCTCCGGGTTGGAGGTCGAATGTGTGAATTACCCAGCTCCGCGGCGAGATGGCTGATACCCAGAAGCCTCCAGCTCACACACACACACACACACACACACACACACACACACACACACACACACACATCAACCTTCCTGTGGTATAAACATGTAAACCAGCCTGAGATAGAAAATCTGACTCAAACACACAAAAATATCCTCATTTGGACGCCGTCCTCTCCAACAGCTGCACTCGTTTTACTCAATTTACACACAAACATTAAAGCGTAGTGTTTTTTCTGTTACTCTATAAAAACCTCTTTACTCATTACAGGAGCTAAATCAGGACAGTCAGCGCTTCATTTTACAGATTTAACCATCAGAGTTTAACATTCGTTTCAACACATGAAACTGAAGCTTCATGTTTTGTCTCAGGGTCAAATATAATTAAATGTTTGCAAAGAACAAAACTTGTTGAAATTTCTGAAAACTGTTTTTAAAGGTGTCAAGTTTGGATGCCCGTAATGACGCTGACTTGCACAAGATTCTTTTGTTTGTTTTGTTTTTAGCTCGTCCTCATGAGGTTTCTGACGATGCCAAAAAAACTTCAGCACGGATTTTTCCGGAGGCCGTGTTTGAAAAAATAAACACATCTTAAAAATGTTTGATCTTGCAAAGTTTCCCAGAAAAAAACCAAAGTTTCAAAGTGATCTTCAAAGTGTTGTCTGTAAAATTGTTCAGGATGAAAGTTTTTCAGGATCTCGTTAAAGTTTCTGGGAATTTTCCAAAACTTGACAAGTTTTGAGCATTCAGCAGAAGTTTTTGGAAAAGGGAATGTATAAATGAAATGTTTATTTTGAAGAACTATAAATGAAAATTATGAAAGAAGATGAAGGAACTTTGCAATTCTGCAAGCAATCCAAAAAGTAAACAAAAACAAACTGTTAAAACACTTTTGTAACTTCTTTCTGCTCCTTTTTGGAAATATAAAAGAAATAAAACATTAATTTCCACCTCTTCTCAGATTTTAACAAGAAAAAAAACATATATAAATGAGGTCAGCTGACTGTATTTTGTTTAATATATAACTAATAAATTTGTTATTTTAGTGGCTAACACATGATATTGTAATGACAACAAGTAACAATTCTAATACAAATTTATATATTTTTTCTTTTATATAAGGTTAGCTGGCTGGATTTTCCTTTGTACACATCCAATTGTAACTACGATGGCAAATTGGTGTTTATATATAACCACAAATTAGCCATGATAATTACAAATTCATGAGTTATATATGTAACATATCCTTTCACCTATAGTGTCGTGAAAAAAGATATTTTCTCTTAACAATATCTAATTAAAAGTTTTTTTCAGCAACTTGCAAATATTCTTGACATAAAATAAGACAAGTTGTTCGAAATTTTCCAAAAGTTTCCAAAGATCTCAGGAAAGTTTTGAACTTTAAAACATTTTCAGGATCTTCAGCTTTTATGACCTAAAGTTTTCTGAGGTTTGCACAAATTTTTGAGGATGCATGTAAAGTTTTTAGTGACGGTGCCAAAGTGTTGGACTCCTTTGCAAACGGTTCAGTGTCTTATCTGAGTTTTCTTATTCTCTTACAATTATTTTTGGCTTCTTGAAAAGTTTCTCAGCCCTAAACAGAACAGTCTGTCAGAATCCTGCAAAACAACTGATGCTTTTAGCTGAAATCTACGTATTTCAAATCACGTCAGACCATTTTTCTCTCTAAATATTGAGTTTCTCTCTTCTGTTTATGAACACTAAGCTGAGAAAACGAGTCAGGTTTAGTTTCTGTCTGCTCTTTACTTTTATGTTAAAGGATTTTCTGCATCATGGTCTATTTTTACATCTCAGATCCAGATGTTGCTTCAGATTCTCACAAGTCGAGACGACAAACACCTGCAGGTTTTCCTGTGGTGTAATCCGTCTTTAGGAGGCCTGAAAGTTCATCCTGAGGCGTGAACATGCAGCTCTGACACACACACACACACACACACACACACACACATATATTATCTGCTGTGTGATAGCACAAAGAGAGAAATATTCCGCTGAGCAGATCAACTCTCGCCTCAGCATTTTCTTTCTTTTAGCCGCCAACGTAACGCCAGCGCTTCCCTTTCTCGGCGCTCTGCTATCTGCTCGGCTCGCTCTGTGAAAGAGGACTGAAATATTTAACATTACAATGAGAAAAGGTGCATTTATTTCAGTGTGTGTCTGAGCCAGGAACTAATGAAAGGCGTCCCTGACTTTGGCATTTGTGCATTAAAAGCCAAAGAGAAAAATGGGAGCTTTCAGCGCTGCTGTTTGTTCGGCGTATCAAAGAGCTGCAGACACTTCTCTCCTTTTCTTTCTCTTTCTGCTCTCGTTTAGCCTCATCTCAAACCAGCCTGGTACTTACACATGTAACTATCCAAATTCAATTTTCTGTGGGTTTTTCTAACGCAGGGCATACATTAAGAGGCGTGTTTGCAGACGCGCGAGCCGAGCGAGAAACTCCTCCAGTCGGGCTTATTACCCTCACGCCTGGACTCAGGCAGCCAGCAATTAATCATATTTCTGCTCTGGGTTAGAATACTGATTTCCATCTCTGCGCACAGGAAATGTAATATTTTCAGAGCTGAAATCCATCCAGCAGTAGGTGCAGTTTGGCTTCCAGGCTTTTCCATAAAACAGCGCAGTAGAGGAGCTGCAGACGGAGCGGCGGCGGCGGCGGCTCAGCTGGACTCTGGAAATGAAGCGACTGTCCGTCCGTCTGTGTTTTTGTCTGCATGTTTATTTTTTATAAGCTTTGTGTCCCTGTTTTTAATACGCTTTGTGGTTCAGGTGGTTCCTTTGAGGCAGCGTCCTTGGGGGGAGCAGGTGGTCATTTGTTGGGGATTGAAACATGTAATAAGCTGCCACCAGTATTTGAGTGTCCGTCCATTATTACATCTTTAATAATTGACTTTTTATATACAACGTGTGGCTCAATTTTTTTCTCTGTGGGACAGTATTTCCTGTTTCGTGCCAGCGCTGAAACATTTTTTAAGCTTGAACTCAGCTTTAAAATTTTCCTCTTCGGCTGTTGTTTCAGAAATAAAGCATCAGTTTTTCAGGAATTGCCACTTTTTGAGGTGATTTTGGAGCCAAAGGTGAAAGTACATAGATAAGAATGTGGTGCTTTTATTGTGAAGGTCACAAATGTTGTTAGATCAGTGGTAAAATTACAACTTTGATCTCATAAATTTACCAGAATGAAGCTGTAAATAAATGAGAATATCGTGAAAGATTAACCTACAATTTCCTGACATCTGCCATTTCCACCATGACAACTACCAACAGCTTATTGACTTCTGCCATTTCCACAGTGGCACCCACCTACAGCTAATGATGTCCGTCACTTGCACTTTGACACAAACCTTTGGTTAAGTGACTTCTGCCACTTGTACAGTGACCAACCAAAAACTTAGTGACTTCTGTCAATTGAGAAGTGACACCTTCCTGCGATTTACGGACCTTTGCCAATTGCACAGTGACAGTGACTTCTGCCATTTCCACAGTGACACTAATCTTTGTCTGAGTAACTTTTACCACTTGAACAGTGACACTCATCTATGGATAAGTGGCCTCTGCCAGTTGCACAGTGACCGACCTGTGGCTAAGTGACTTCTGCAACTTGCAAAGTGACACCTACCTGCAATTTACTGACTTCTGCCATTTCCACAGTGGCAACAACCTACAGTTCAGTGTCTTCTGCCACTTACACAGTGGCCAACCTACATCTAAGTGACATCTGCCATTTGCACAATGACCCCCACCTATGGCAAAGTGACGTCCACTACTTGCACAGTGACACCTACCTACACCTAAGTGACCTCTGCCACCTATGGTTTCTGCCACTTCCATAGTGACACAAATCAACAGCTTGGTGACTGCTGCCACTTTCACAGTGACACCTACAAACAGCTTGGTGACATCTGCCACTTTCACATTGACACCCACCTTAAGCTCAGTGACTTTTGCCACTTTAACAGTGACACCCACCTGAAGCTTAGTGACTTTTGCCACTTGCACAGTGACACCTTCCAACAGCTAAATGACTTCTGCCAGTTTAACAGTGACACCCACCTGAAGCTTAGTGACTTTTGCCACTTTAACAGTGACACCCACTAACAGCTCAGTGACTTCTGCCACTTGTACAATGACCGACCAAAAACTTAGTGACTTCTGTCAGTTGAGAAGTGACACCTTCCTGCGATTTACTGACCTTTGCCAATTGCCCAGTGACACCCACTTAAAGCTTAGTGACTTTTGCCATTTATACTGTGACATACCGACAGCTTGGTGACTTCTGCCACTGTCACAGTGACACCAACTAAAAGCTTAGTGACTTCTGCCACTTGCACAGTGACACCTTCCAACAGCTCAGTGACTTCTGCCACTTGTACAATGACCGACCAAAAACTTACTGACTTCTGTCAATTGAGAAGTGACACCTTCCTGCGATTTACTGACCTTTGCCAATTGCCCGGTGACACCCACTTAAAGCTTAGTGACTTTTGCCATTTATACAGTGACACCTACCAACAGCTTGGTGACATCTGCCACTTTCACAGTGACACCCACTTAAAGCTTAGTGACTTCTGCCACTTGTACAGTGACATACCAACAGCTTGATGACTTCTGCCACTGTCACAGTGACACCAACTTAAAGCTTAGTGACTTCTGCCACTAGCCCAGTATCACCTCCCCATGATTTAGAGACTTTTGCCACTTACACAATGACACCTGCCTATGGCTAATTAACTTCTGCCACTTGCACAGTGTCAGACCTACGGCTAAATGACATGCCGCTCTATGGGCGAGGACCCACTTTTGGGTCTTGCCTCTGGTGGCGCCATGTGGTACTGCAGGTTTTGTCTTCCACTTGTGTTTTTTAGATCAGAGAAAAGTCCAAAGAGGCTGAAAGTTTCTCGTGTTCGTTTTTCAGAGTTCAGGTTTTGTTTGTGAAATCATTTGTTTCACACGTAGTGAAAGTTTGCGGAGCTGAAAGGAAAAGTTGCCGTTCGTCAGTGAAGGCTTGGACAGGTGTTGAAGTTTGAAAACACGGCGGTACAGTCAGCCAGAGTGCTGTTTGTCTTTCATCACGGCTGACTTTTTATCCCCTGATTGAGGCGGCTCTTTGAAAATGAGAATAACCTTGAGCAGATTTCTGCGCGTATGAATCCTCTCTTTATTTCAAACTCCTCCCATCACAGGTTTATTAAAATTCCTGTTGTGTGGAATAAATGCTTTCTAGCCATTAGTGGGATGTCAGACACACTTTGAGCGGCGGGGTTATTGTGCGATGTGCCCTTGGTTTTTTTTTTTCGTTTTTTTTTTTTTTTTCAGCTGTGATAGCGTTCACAGAAAAGAACCAGCGCTGCCTCTGAACAGGAAATGAAAACATACAAAAGCAGGTTTTTATTTCCATGTTTATCACCTTGAGTCAGGATCAGCGGGGAATGAAAACATATAAAGCATCAGAGGAGAAAAACAAAACCCAACCAAATAGAGAAAGAGAAGGAAAGCACTCAGTCACATACACCTGCGTCCTCAGCTTTTATTCTCTCCTCCCTGAAGTGAAGCGCCCGTCGTCGTCGCCGTCGTTGTTGTTGTTGTTGTTGTTTTGCTGCTGAATCACTTTTCTGACAACCGCTCATTTTTCCTTGTATCGCTTCCAAAGTACACATCACAGAAAATAACTGTTGTGTTCCTCTTCCAGCAAAACATCCCGTCTTTATTTTCCTCCCGCAGATATGAAGTGTTCAAGTTCAATATCAACTTTATTTGTGGAGCTCGATTTTTTTTTTTTTTTTTTGCAAGAACGCAATTCTTAAATTGGTGAACAACAAAAAGTTTAAACAACACCAACACTTTGCAGAAAAACGGTGAAGTGAATAAGCAGAGACTTTCAGGAGTGACAGAAATGTGCTCACCTCATCAAAACTGCATCTTTATTTGCAGGCTGCAGCAGAAGAAGAAGAATAAAACTTAAAGAGGGGTATTCTGCTTTCACTTCAAATATGATTCAAAAGTAAGAACGCAAGATTTCCAAACTTAATGAGTGTAGACATCCATGAGGGGCCTCAATCACTAAGGTCTGCCCATTGTTCCACCTTTGACAAGCCTCCAGAGAGCGGGCCAATCAGAGTGGAGGGGGTTTGGGGAGCAGGGAGTCTTAAAGAGACAGCAGCTAAAACAAAGAGTTTCAGACAGGGGCTGGAATAAGAGTTTTCTCAAACACCAAGGAGAGACAAAGAGAAATGGTTCAGTACCAAAGGGACAGTAAAAGCCCTAAAAAAGAAAAATATCCCCGTCTCATGTTTTACGTCCAATCTGTTTGCTTATTTTAAAAATGAGATGATAAATTGATAAGTTTGAAGCGTGAGCGGCGTCTTCCAAACTGGCGCCGCTTTCCGCCCTCGTGACCTCACGTGTAAACAGAAGGATCAGGAATAAATCCACCGCCGCTGTAACCGCCGTCGCTCGCATTAACGTGGACGTCCTGATTCCCTCTGGAGCAGAAAAGCTTCAGAAAAAGAGAAATCCCGACACCAGCTCATCAAAAAAGAGCAGGAAGCTGAAAATCTGTTGTGATCAGACGTTAGAGTTTGATCAGAGCGAGAGAGGAAGATTTTGATCAGATGGAATAAAGGTGGGTAATAAATAAAGACTCTTTCAGTCTAATGTTCCAGGAATCAGACTCTTTCTTCTCTAATCTTCATGTGTTTTTTCTTTTCACATCCACTCGCTCTGGTTTCATCTGTTACCGCACGTGAATATATGAATAAATCAGGTTTCTCTTTGAGGAGGAGGAACGTTAGTTTTACACGGCTCATGGGACTGAAGAACGACTGTGGCGAGATAAACGAAGGACGTGGAGACGAGCTCAGATCATCCGGAAACTAAATGCAGCTGTTAACCTCGTAACAGACACGAAAATGTAAATCCTGAGTGTCTGATCGCTGTGAGTGGATTTACGTGTCATGATTCTTTACATTTATCAGAGAAACTTAAAGTAGCAGAAGATAGAAAAAGACCTGTGTGAGTGAGGAAATGTTTCACAATTCAATTATGAATCCAAAAACAAAACATTGAAAAACAGAAACATTTCCGCCCTGGAAATAATAATAGTATTATTAAACAGGTACAGAAGCCAATTTCCTCCAGTTTGATATATTTAAATATGAAAAACAGGATTTGTGTATTTTGGTGACTGAGCCAAAATTTTTAAGTTGAAAGGTCAATAAAAAATGTTACAAAATTTCTCTAAAATTTCAACTTTCTCGTAATTTCGACATTTTTTTCCTCAAAAATTGAACATTTTATCTAAAAACTTGATGTTTTTTCCAATAAATTTTGACTTTAATTGTAAAATTTGTATGTTCCTTTTCCAAATTTTGTCTTTTTTTATCTAAAATTTCACATTCTTTCACATAATTTGGAATTATAATAAAAAACACTGCATTCCATCGCTTAAATTTGACTTTTTTGTCTTAAGTTTCAATTAGCTTTACCATGATTTTGACTAATCTCAACAAATTTTACTCAGTTATTTCCAAATTTTTGACTTGATTTGGATTTCACTCTTTCAAAATTGTGATATTTATTCCAAAATATCAACTTTCAACCTTATAAGTTTGACTTTTATTCTCATAATTCTGACTTGTCTAATCTAATTTGACTGTATTATGTCAAAATTTTGACTTAATAGTCTCAAAATTTTGACTTTTATCTTGAAATTTCACCTTGTGATCTCAAAATTCTGACTTCCTATGAGAAAGAAAAGTCTTCCCTTTTATTTTAACTGGCAGAAACGGGCTTTCATAAACAGGATATTGTAAATGGAACAAATTTTCTTTTGTTTTTAATCCAAAAAGGAAAAAAAATGGGGAATTCAACTTGGAAAAAAATGATTTATTATCTAATACCATGTAAAGAAATGATACAGAGATTTAGAGGAAATGTTTGAGTGTAATTAAGCTCAAAGATTTGTCTGAGGACAAAAGTCGTGAAAACATGAAACTTCTCTGGGAATCTTTTTTCTCAAACTAAATTTTCCACTTTAGGCTTAAAGCAGTTTTTAGTTTTGACCGTCAGTTTTTGCAGAAGCTTGATCATGAACCGGAGAATGACAGTGAGACGTTTTTATTAAATTTTGGTTGATTTTGAGACGTGACGCGTCCACAAACTCCGGCGCCATCATGAAGCTCCTCATGGCGTCTAATTGCTCCTCGGCGTTTACCCGCCTCCCGTCTCCTTAATGGGATAAAAATCAATCACTGACTCGCCTTTGCTCCTCCAGCTGCACTCTGGGAAAACGACAAGTGACGGCGGCTGTGATGGCGGCGGCGGCGGCGGCGGGATGGGGAGTGGATTACGCCCGGAGCTGCTGTGATGACGCCGTACAATCCTAATGGGCTTCTTCTTCACGCGGCGCTCACCTAATCACCCGTATCAAACCCTCTCAGAGAGAAACCCCGGCCTCTTATTTATTTGATTCCTCACATTAAATTATAACGGATTTAGAACAGGATTAATTCTTACTCCGCTAAGACGCCGCCGACACTTCATTAGGGCTGAAAATAATACCACAATTATTTTTTCACAGGGTGGGAATGGGATTTTCTACGGCCTCAGAGTGTTTAGTGATTCCACGTTTGCACTCGGGCCGCTAATTCCCCCTCACAAACTTCCCTGTTGTTGCTTTATTTAGTCATCCACTGTACCGCGTCCATTGTTGCGGCGCCTGTTGTTTATCAGCGCCGCTGCGATCGGTGACGGCGCTCATCATTCACTGACACATTGTTCGCACAAACAATGGATCTGTGTTTGCAGCGTTAGAGACAGAAATCTGATTCACTGATCAATGGCCTCCAGCGTTTTGTCTCCGGCACAATGAGCCGTGATGAGACGCTGACAAGATGAAGGTGGAACAATGGCAGCTCTACCTGTGCACCAGTGTGTGTGTGTGTGTGTGTGTGTGTGTGTTTATTTTGGCCTCATCTGCAGAAATAAAGCCGTTTGTTCTCTGCTCCAAAAGATCAGCAATTTGTTTCCACCGTTTATTTTCATTTCTGCAAAATTTATCCGAGTAGCAAAAGATCAAACTCTGCTCTGTCAGATTTCACAAGAAGAAAAGAGATTAGTTTAGAATATATATTTTTTTTAAATATGTGATCAGTGTGTTTGTATAAAGCTCAGTGAGTTTCTGAGCTCCTCTTGCATCTTTCATCCAGTGCTGCACTGACATTTCTGGATTCTGAGTCATGAGGAAAGAAAAAGAATCGTCAAAGTTTCTGCAGGAAAAGTGAATCCAACTGTATAAAAGAGGAAAGGGGTATAAAAAGATATCCAAGGAACTGAGGATGCCAATAAGCAGAGTTCAAACTCTAATGAAGAAGTGGAAAATGAGGGATTCTGTTGAAACCAAACCACGGTCAGGTAGACCAACAAACATTTCAGCTACAACTGACAGGAAAATTGTTCTGGATGCAAAGAAAAACCCACAAATAACTTCAGCTGAAATACAGGACTCTCTGAAAGAATGTGGTCTGGCTGTTTCAAGATGTGTTACTCAACCAAAGAGACAAACTGTTAAAAACTACTTTTACAAAAGAAACTATACAAGTGGAGAAATGAGCCAAATACAGCAAAGAATAGGAATAAAAACTTAGTTTAAGTTGGCAAAAATTGCCAAAAAGCAACAAAATTAGCAAGAAAATTGGGCCAAAACCTGGGAAACACTCAGACAGTAACAAAAATGGGTCAAAAGTGGCCAAAAATATTAGTGGACAGTGACCAAAATGGCCAAAAAGCAACAAAAAATGGCAAGAAAATTTGGGGAAAACGTGGAAAAAATTCAGAAAGAAGATAAAATGGTTAAAAAAATGACAAAAAAACAGTGGAATGTGGTTAAAAAAAGGCTAAAGTCAACAAAAAACAAGATAGGAGTTGGAAAATAGTCAGACGGTAACAACAAATGATCCACATGTGGCAAAAAGAAGTGAAAAGCATCAAAAATGGGCCAAAGTCAACAAAAATGGCAAGAAAATGACGAAACAACCTGGAGAGACAAAAGGTTTCAAGATGCACAATAAGGAGGCACTTGAGGAAAAAATGGGCTGAAGAAAGACATTTCTACACAAATGCCACAAAGTTTCCTGCTTACAATACGCCAAACAGCACAGAGACAAGCCTCAAAACTTCTGGAACAAAGTCATTTGGAGTGATGAGAGCAAAAGTGAACTTTTTGTCCACAACCATAAACATTGTTCCATTTGGAGAGGAGTCAACAAGGCCTATGATGAAAGGTCCACCATTCCTACTGTGAAACACGGAGGTGGATCACTGATGTTTTGGGGATGTGTGAGCTACAAAGGCTCAGGAAACTTGGTCCAAACTGATGAATGAAGGATGAATGCAGCATGTTATCAGAAAATACTGGAGGAAAATTTACACTCATCAGCCCAGAAGCTGCACATGAGACGTACTTGGACGTTCACACATGACAATGATCCAAA
>RPOG01002596.1:44224-66553 GCA_008086565.1 Thalassoma bifasciatum | reverse complement strand
TCTGCAGAGCCTTAAATCTGACTCAGATCCTCAGTTTTCTGTCGTCACACGAAGAAGAACAGACCCAGGTTTCAGAGAAAGTGTCGGATCAGGTTTGTTTGTTTCACTCCTGAGCGACGAGATCATCCAATCCCGCGACAGCGAGCGAGCGAAAGCTTCAACAACAGGAAAACAAACATCCAGCTCGTTGTCTCCATCAGTGAGTCACACACAAACCCGCCGATGTAAAGACGGCGCTCTGCAGGTAAGACGGCGGCGCTCAGACTCTGATCCAGGATGTAAACACCTGCGGGGAGTCAGCCGGAGACTTCAGAGTCTGGATCCACACTCACGTCCTCTAACGTCTCCTCAGCGGGGCCGAAGGGCCGCGGCACACAGCTCTGTTTGTTTTCTTATTCCCATGAGCCGCTCTCAGATGTGCGGGGAGTTGTTTTTGTTTGTGCTGGAATAAAAACCAAAGAAGAAGAACATCCCACCACCCCCCCCCTCACCTCCAGCTCGGCTTTGATTGACAGCTGAAAGAAAGGAAGTGAAGAAATCCCCGCGGTGCTTCACAGTCCAACAACTTTTCTCTCCTCCACAACTTTTGCTACAAATTACAAAGATTCACGACAAAACTCAGGTAAGAAAACGGGAGAGTGTTGCAGCGGCGGCGGCGATCGCTCGTCCGTCAGCGGTCATGCCTGTCACGCAGCAGCTGAAGCATCGCTCGCCGTCTCGTTTGTCCCGCTGACGTCCGGCTCTGGATGGGTGAAGCGCGGCGCTCAGGAGGCCCGTCGCTCAGGTGAGGAGGAGTTTACTTCGTTAGTCACAGATGGTTTTATTTCCCCACAACGGGGAGAAAACTGATCGATGAAGAGGAGGAGGAAGAAAACGTGAAAGAGGCGAAAGGAAAGAAACAGACTTTTGGACGCCATCAAGATCTGGAATTAAAAAACCAACAGGAAACAAAGAAAAGAGTGATTGATGATTCAACTTCCCTGTACTTGAACCACATTATCAAACAGGTACAAAAGCCAATTTACTTCAGTTTCATATATTTATGATATAAAAAAAACGGATTTGTATGTTTTTAGTTTTATTTTTTTTATTTTATTTTATTATATCTGAACAAAGTCATACGTTTGAAATAAAGACAAATAAAAAAATTAAAAAAACAAAAATTAAAAGTTGAAATTTTGACACTTAACTCATTTATTTCATAGATTTTACTTTTTCCAATATTTCAAATTTTTATCTCATTATTTTGACTTTTCATTATCCAAAAATGTTGACTTTTTCTACTTAAAATTGCCATTTTATCTCACAATTTTGACATTTTTTCAAATGATTTTGACTTATAAAAAGAAATTTGACTTCATTTTTTCAAAATTTTTATCTCAAAATCTCAAATTTTGACATTTAATTACAATATTTGGACTTTTTTTTCTAAAATGTCAAGTTTCTATGTCTTAATTTTGATTTATTAAATTTATTTAATTTAAAACTGTGATGTTATTCTCATTATTTTGTCTGTTTATCCAAAATTTCAACTTTCTCTCATATAATTTTGACTTAACAATCTTAAAATTTTGCTTTTTCATGTCACAATTTCACTTTTTTACCTCAAAATATCACCTTTTGATCCTTAAATATGACTTAATATGGGCCAAAAATAATCTCAACATAGCCAAGTTTTTCCTTTTTATTACTTCCATAAACATGATATTGAAAATGCAAAATTTGTATCTCAAATTTTGACATTTTATTACAATATTTGGACATTTTTTTTCTGAAATGTCAAGTTTCTATGTCATAATTTTGATGTATTAAATTTATTTAATTTAAAATTGTGATGTTTTTAAAAGAGAAACATCAATCTGTAAATCAAACAAGAGAAAGAACAAAAGAGACAAAAAATCAACAAGGTAGAGACTAAAAGTGCAATGGAGTACAAATGGAGGTTAAAAGGAAGAAGGGAGTGAAAGAAATAAAGAAAAAGAAACAGGAACGAAGAAAGAAGAGACCAAGAAATGAGCAAAAGAGGAGAAAAGAGGGACAAAACAAAAGAGAGGAAACTTTTCAGGAGCACCAAAGTCAAACAAAAAAGAAAGAACAGATTCTTTCTCTATCCACTATCCAATTTAAGGCACGAAAAGCCAGAAAAAATAAATAAAAAAACGTCTGGTTTCCTGTTAATCAGAGGTCAAAGTAGGTCATTAACAGACATGTGCGCTTTGTGTGCACAATTCTACAAATGTACTTATCGATTTCTGACCGATGAGGGAAAAATTTAATTGCAAGTGGCATTTTTTTTACAATTTTAAACAAGAGATTTTTGTCAGGTGAACACAAAGGAACCAGGTGACAACTGCCACAGGTATGAGTACACCTTTAGAGTTATGAATGAGAGAGAAAACTCCTCTGAGCCTCACGGAGAAAATAAATCAAAGTCAAAGTGACAGAGAGGAAATAAAACCAGCTGAACATGAAGGTGAAAATGAAAGACTGAGGAAATTTTTCAGTTTTAATAATAAAAACATTCATTTCAAGTTTCTGAGTTTGAAGTTTAATTTCTTTTCTTCTCTTATTCAGATGTTTCCTGGAATCAGAGCCTCCAGTTTTCTGTGGTGATGAATTGAGTTTCTCCTCTCTCTCAGATCGTCTCTTCTTTTTTTTTTTTTAACCGTGGAGGTGAGAAGTGTTTTTTAACGCCGCTCCTCTGTTCAGCAGCTCTCTAACTTTCTCTCCTCTGAGGCTGAAGAATCACAGAAAAGGTCACGAGCTCCTCGATTGGCAGCTGGTATTTTCAGCGCAGTCAGCCTCCGCCCGCCGCACGCCGGCCCGCCGTGTTCCTGTGAGCCGCCGCCGTGACACGAACAAGTGCTGACTGCTGTACGCGGCGCCCGGCCGCCTGACAGACGACGCTCGGGGTTTTTGAGGACTGTGTCGTTTTACAGAAGCGCTTCCTGCTCTCTCGGCGTCTCGGCGGAGGTTTGGATTTGAGATCGGATCACGCAGCGCGAGAGGAAAAGTCTCTTCAATTATTCACTGAGCGGACAGTGATTACAGGCTGTCACAGAGCATCATGGGTAAAAAAACTTAACAAGTGATGAGACTCCTGCTTCTGTAGCTGGTTATTTTTACCTCCCAAAGATGATTTGAGTTTTTTCTTTGAGCCTGATAGTGTGAGAGCGTCCCTGTCTGCTCCTGGTGTCACAGATTAAAGACTGTAAACCAGGGATGTCCAAACTACGGCCCGGGGGCCAATTGTGGCCCGCGGTCTATTTTCTAGCGGCCCCCAGCTCTTACCATGTGTTAGTTTTGTCACTTAAATTAATCATGTTCTAACTGTTTACATTTACAGTTTCTGTCAAGCGCTTGAAATAAATCTTTCTTAATATAACAAATCTAGTAACGTTTCACACAGATCTGGACTGTGCATAGGCAACTTTACAAAGCTCAAGTTCTGTACAATCAGCAAAAACTCGACAACTTTTACAGCTGACATTTATTTTTAGCATTTGGCATGATGCAAAATGTGTTTCATGAGTTGTGTAGAATTAAAAAATAAATAAATAAGGCACATGAGAGGACCTAAAAACTGAATGAAAGATATGAAGTGGTCAAAAAAAGACACAAGTTGAAGCATAAAATGGTTCAGAATGCAGGATCAGAGATATTTGGGGTTTAAAATGTTTTTATAATTGTCGTATAAACAAAGATGATAAAGTCCAGATCCTGATCCTGCCATAAAATTGTTGCATACTTTTCCCAGGTTTGGTTTTATCTCAATGGTCTGCAATAACAGCACAAGCAGGTTTGACGAAACCATTTTTTTTTGTTGTTTTTTTTTTGTTTTTTTTTTCAGAAACCACTGAAAAGAAATAGTTTTCCAATTGAGCACTCATTTGTAATACTGCTGCCGGCCCTTGGTCATTTTCACAGTTTGCAATACGGCCCTTTTGAGAAAAAGTTTGGACATCCCTGCTGTAAACCCTGTACGAGAGCAAAGTTGACTAAAAAGAAGACACTGAGCAATGATGAAGCTGGTTTTGTTTGCACAGAGTTTTCGAACAAGCGCGTAAAAACCCTCTTACTTCCACAAAGTTTTATCTAAAAAGCTCGAATTTCACTCAGATGTAGATGAGAAGGTGTAAAAGTGATGAGGTGGATGTTTTATGTCTGACATGAAGCATCTTGGAGTTAATGATGCTCAAAAATTTGTTGTAGAAAACAAAGAAAAGAAAGTGTATCAGCTGCTTCCACATATAAAAACATGACATTTTCTGAAACTGGAGATTTTAATCTTTCAAATGAGGTGTCACTGATGAATTTTGACCTCATGCTTCTACAGTTATAAGCTTTGAAACAGTATAGTATATAGGCAAGAATTAGAAAGGATGTTAGGGGTCAAAAGGAGACAACAAAGAAATTATTTTAAACTTTTCTCTTTTATTTGTTGATGCTACTACTTTATATCCTATAAGGAGGCTGATGATGAATAAAAGAGGAACTAAACCAGAGCCCTGAGGAACACCAGAGGAGATTTGGGTTAGGAGGTTTCGAGCTGGATGAATTGAGTCTCAAGTCAGACTAAGGAGGCTTTCACACCTACGTCTTTTGGTCCGAACTTTCAGACTTTTTTGTTTGATCCGAACCAAAATGATTGGTGTGAACCCTCCCACAGACCTTGGTCCGGACCAAACGGGACCACGGTCTGGTTCATACCCAGTGTGAAAGCTTTATTTTGAAAGGTTCAGACCTTCAGACCAATGACAGGAAATTACAACAGGACTACCGCAAAAAGTAGAAATTTAATTTAAACGAAGTTATGCTTCACTAATGACTGCAAATCTTTTCAGGAGTTTTATAAGACGTACCTTCTCTCAGGAGTCGGTGTTGCGATGGCTCGATAGATGGCGTACTTTCTCCTCCTTAAAGTTATCCTGTAATTATAAAACTCAGAAGACGACCCCAGATCAGACTTATGTGCAGCTCTTTAAGTTGTCGCTGCTGGTGATATAAAATCCGAAAGGTGGGAACAAGTATTTCACTCACTGTTGACGACATTCAAGCAGCGTTAGACACACGTCGGCCAAATGACTAATCACTGTAAACTACAAAGACGTAGTTGATGACAACATCACGTAGGTTTGACGCTTGGGTATGTTCGTCCGTTTGCAGTAATGACTGTGAAACCAGACTTTACCGAATGTAAACGATGTAACAAAACACATACTTTGGTCCAGACTTTCAGGTGTGAAAACAGCCTAAAATGCAACATGAAATGTCTCAGAATACTGGTGACCTTTTTTACAGTTGATGTTTTATGCGCGGTGTAACTCAACCCTGCTCATCAAAAGACTATTCTATATACTACTACTATACTATATTCTGTCTATTTGTTAAAAACGCTAGTTGTTTGTGTTCTTCTTTTATTCTCTTTTTTATTATATATTTGTGTATATTTATGATTCTCATTTCTATGATTGGGCTTGCTCCAGTACCAGGGTAACCTAATTTCGTCCCACCCATGTTTTACATGGGTTGAATGACAATAAAACTCCTTGAATCCTTGAAAAGAGACAAACTTAAAAACTACCTTTGCAGAAGCAGCATTCCAAATGGTAAATAAGTGGGAAAACAGCAAAGAAGAGCCATAAAAGTAAATAAAAGTTTGTCTAATGTGGCAAAATTTACCAAAGAGCAAGGAAAATTGGCAAGAAAATTGGGAGAAAGCCAATAAATGAACCTATGAAAGTGGGAAAAATGGCAAGAAAGTTGGGATACAACAACAAAAAAATAGTTAGATGGAAGCAAGAAATGGTCCAAAAGTGGTAAAAAGAGGGAAACTAACATAGGCAAAAAGCAAAAAGAAATGTCAGTGGTTGTTGTTATTGTAATTAATGCAACTGTTCATGTCCGACAATGAGTTTTATTAAAAACACAGACGATGGAACCTGGAAATAATTGCACAAAACATTGCAATACAGGGAAAAATAATTGCAGTGTTTCTGCAAAACGCTCAGCTCGAGTGAGAAGTCATATCAAAACTTCTGGGGACTGTTTTGATTGACACAAGAAGTTCCTGAAGACTTTAACAGTTTAAGAATTTCAGATCTTTGGCTGGTATTTTTTAAAGATTTCCAACCTCTCTCCCTGTGAAAACAGCTGTAACATCTGCAGTTTGGTTCTTTAGGGAAAATTTGCTGTGCTAAAGTACATCCAAGTATTTGTTTCTCTGCAGCATCGTCTGTGATTGGATGTGAGAAATGTGATATTAGAGGAATTTTCCCGACGTTTCCCTGAAGACGTTCATGCTCCTTCTCCTCTCGTGGCCCTTAAACTCCACTCTGGCATTTCTTTTTCCAACCTTTTCTTCTTCTCCTCTCATCCCCCAGGCTTCCTCTTTTCTTCCCCTGACCCTCCTCTCTGCTCCCTGACCTCAGAAATGTCGTCCTGTCAGCGGCGGCCGAGCGTGCGGCGGTGTCAGCTCTCTGTCAGCGCCGCCAGGAAGACGCTTCATCAGCAGCGAGCACAACACGACACTTTTGCTCCCGGAGAGAACGAGGAGCCACGAGCTCTGAGCGCGGCCTGTAAAGCTCAATCAAACCACCCGCCGGCTCTGAGGTGGCGGTGGCGGCGGCGAGAAGGGGGGTCGCTGTATAAAGAGCGAGTCAAACGAAAAGCAGCATGGCAGCTGGAGACTGGCCTTTTAACATCAACACATCCTCTCAGTAAATAAAAAGAGACAATTGTTTGGTCACATTGTGCACACNTTTTTTTTTTTTTTTTTTTTTCAGAAACCACTGAAAAGAAATAGTTTTCCAATTGAGCACTAATTTGTAATACTGCTGCCGGCCCTTGGTCATTTTCACAGTTTGCAATACGGCCCTTTTGAGAAAAAGTTTGGACACCCCTGCTGTAAACCCTGTACGAGAGCAAAGTTGACTAAAAAGAAGACACTGAGCACTGATGAAGCTGGTTTTGTTTGCACAGAGTTTTCGGACAAGTGCGTAAAAACCCTCTTACTTCCACAAAGTTTTATCTAAAAAGCTCAAATTTCACTCAGATGTAGATGAAAAGGTGTAGAAGTGATGTGGAGGATGTTTTATGTCTGACATGAAGCATCTTTAAGTTAATGATGTTCAAAGATTTGTTGTAGAAAACAAAGAAAAGAAAGTGTTTCAGCTGCTTCCACATATAAAAACATGACATTTTCTGAAACTGGAGATTTTAATCTTTCAAATGAGGTGTCACTGATGAATTTTGACCTCATGCTTCTACAGTTATAAGCTTTGAAACAGTATAGTATATAGGCAAGAATTAGAAAGGATGTTAGGGGTCAAAAGGAGACAACAAAGAAAATATTTTCAACTTTTCTCTTTTATTTGTTGATGCTACTACTTTATATCCTATAAGGAGGTTGATGATGAATAAAAGAGGAACTAAACCAGAGCCCTGAGGAACACCAGAGGAGAGCTGGGCAATTAATCACAAGTCAGACTAAGGAGGCTTTCACACCTACGTCTTTTGGTCCGAACTTTCGGACTTTTTTGTTTGATCCGAACCAAAATGATTGGTGTGAACCCTCCCACAGACCTTGGTCCGGACCAAACGGGACCACAGTCTGGTTCATACCCAGTGTGAAAGCTTTATTTTGAAAGGTTCAGACCTTCGTACCAATGATGGGAAATTACAACAGGACTACCGCAAAAAGGAGACTCCTAAGAACGGGGAATTTATTTTAAACAAAGTTATGCTTCACTAATGACTGCGAATCTTTTCAGGAGTTTTATAAGACGTACGTTCTCTCAGGAGTCGGTGTTGCGATGGCTCGGTAGATGGCGTACTTTCTCCTCCTTAAAGTTGTTGTGTAATTATAAAACTCAGAAGACGACCCTGGATCAGACTGATATACAGCTCTTTAAGTTGTCGCTGCTGGTGATATAAAATCCGAAAGGTGGGAACGAGTATTTCACTCACTGTTGACAACATTCAAGCCACGTCAAAGACGTAGTTGATGACAACATCACGTAGGTTTGACGCTTGAGTCCGTTTGCAGTAATGACTGTGTGAAACCAGACTTTACCGAATGTAAACAATGTCACAAAACACAGACTTTGGTCCGGACTTTCAGGTGTGAAAACAGCCTAAAATGCAACATGTCCTGTTGCAATAGTCGAATGTTTTTTCCACCTGAAATGTCTCAGAATACTGGTGAAATTTTTTTGCAGTTGATGTTTTATGCGCAGTGTAACTCAACCCTGCTCATCAAAAGACTATTCTATATACTACTAATATACTATATTCTGTCTATTTGTTAAAAACGCTAGTTGTTTGTGTTCTTCTTTTATTCTCTTTTTTATTATATATTTGTGTATATTTATTATTCTCATTTCTATGATTGGGCTTGCTCCGGGACCAGGGTAACCTAATTTCGTCCCACCCATGTTTTACATGGGTTGAATGACAATAAAACTCCTTGAATCCTTGAAAAGAGACAAACTTAAAAACTACCTTTGCAGAAGCAGCAATCCAAATGGTAAATAAGTCGGGAAACAGCAAAGAAGAGCCATAAAAGTAAATAAAAGTTTGTCTAATGTGGCAAAATTTACAGAGGAGCAAGAAAATTGGAAGAAAGCCAATAAATGAACCTATGAAAGTGGGAAAAATGGCAAGAAAGTTGGGATACAACAACAAAAAAATAGTTAGATGGAAGCAAGAAATGGTCCAAAAGTGGTAAAAAGAGGGAAACTAACACAGGCAAAAAGCAAAAAGAAATGTCAGTGGTTGTTGTTGTTGTTTTGCTGTAATTAATGCAACTGTTCATGTCCGACAATGAGTTTTATTAAAAACACAGACGATGGAACCTGGAAATAATTGCACAAAACATTGCAATTGCAATACAGGGAAAATAATTGCATGTAGAGTGTTTCTGCAAAACGCTCAGCTCGAGTGAGAAGTCATATCAAAACTTTTGGGGACTGTTTTGATTGAAACTAAAAGTACCTGAAGACTTTAACTGTTTAAGAATATAAGATCTTTGGCTGTTATTTTGTAAAGATTTCCAACCTCTCTCCCTGTGAAAACAGCTGTAACATCTGCAGTTTGGTTCTTTAGGGAAAATTTGCTGTGCTAAAGAACATCCAAGTATTTATTTCTCTGCAGCATCGTCTGTGACTGGATGTGAGAAATGTGATATCAGAGGAATTTTCCCGACGTTTCCCTGAAGACGTTCATGCTCCTTCTCCTCTCGTGGCCCTTAAACTCCACTCTGGCATTTCTTTTTCCAACCTTTTCTTCTTCTCCTCTCATCCTCCAGGCTTCCTCTTTTCTTCCCCCGACCCTCCTCTCTGCTCCCTGACCTCAGAAATGTCGTCCTGTCAGCGGCGGCCGAGCGTGCGGCGGTGTCAGCTCTCTGTCAGCGCCGCCAGGAAGACGCTTCATCAGCAGCGAGCACAACACGACACTTTTGCTCCCGGAGAGAACGAGGAGCCACGAGCTCTGAGCGCGGCCTGTAAAGCTCAATCAAACCACCCGCCGGCTCTGAGGTGGCGGTGGCGGCGGTGGCGAGAAGTGGGGGGGTCGCTGTATAAAGAGCGAGTCAAACGAAAAGCAGCATGGCAGCTGGAGACTGGCCTTTTAACATCAACACATCCTCTCAGTAAATAAAAAGAGACAATTGTTTGGTCACATTGTGCACACACACACACACACACACACACACAGCAGCAGCAGCAGTGTGAGTGTGTTAAACGGTTATTTGCTCTGCCTGCCTGAGCCAATAGGATTCAACGAGCCGTGGAGGTGTGGACACTCAGAGAAGCTTCGTCCACGATTAGAGCGAGAGCTCAGAGCCCAGACCGGGGATTACCTGTGTGTGTGTGTGTGTGTGTGAGTGTGTGAGTGTGTGTGTGTGTGTGTGGCCTGAACGGCTGCAGAGCCTCAGCTGATATTTGAAACTAGTCTAACTGCTCTGAGCTTTTAAACACTGAAGTAAGTTTAGATTCTTCACATTTTTACAGTTTTCTTCACCAACAAAACGTAATTAGTGAAAGAATCACAACAACGTGGACGTCCTACCTGTTTGGGGTCATGACGTCACATCCTGACGCCCGTACCCTGAATATTCACTCTCCTTTCCACCAGAGGAATCCAGAGTTCAAACATATCAAAAGTGTTGTTTCATCAAATTATTCCAAGTGGTGAAATTTCTCCTGTAAAGTCCGTTGTTTGTCTGTCTGTCGTGTCCGTTCTCATCAATAACAGCAGCTTCACAGTCTTAGAGCATTTCCTCCTCAATGTCAGTCTGACAAAACTTGGCGTATTTTATTTCCTTAGACTTCTAGCTGCAAGACTAAAGTGACACCATCATTTTCTGTTGAGTTTTCATCCCAGGACAGCTTGTGATAGACAACAAGTGCTCCCTGCTTGACTGGTCTTGTGTAATNAAACTAAGTTTTATTCCTACTCTTTGCTGTTTTTGGCTCATTTCTCCACTTGTATAGTTTCTTTTGTAAAGGTAGTTTTTAACAGTTTGTCTCTTTGGTTGAGTAACACATCTTGAAACAGCCAGACCACATTCTTTCAGAGAGTCCTGTATTTCAGCTGAAGTTATTTGTGTGTTTTTCTTTGCATCCAGAACAATTTTCCTGTCAGTTGTAGCTGAAATGTTTGTTGGTCTACCTGACCGTGGTTTGGTTTCAACAGAATCCCTCATTTTCCACTTCTTCATTAGAGTTTGAACTCTGCTTATTGGCATCCTCAGTTCCTTGGATATCTTTTTATATCCCTTTCCTCTTTTATACAGTTGGATTCACTTTTCCTGCAGAAACTTTCACAATTCTTTTTCTTTCCTCATGACTCAGAATCCAGAAATGTCAGTGCAGCACTGGATGAAAGATGCAAGTGTCTGTCAGTACAACAGCACTTTATGCAATTTTAACATTTTTTAGAGAATAATAAATGTACTTCAGCACTGCTTAATCATTGTGTAGTTCATGTTTCGTCTTCTCATCTTCAGGATTATTCTATTTCCTGTCTTTAACCTTGAAATCTGCCTTCATTTTAATTTCTTCCTTGTATATTGTTGATTAAATATTTCTCTCTCTTTTTTTAGTTGCTGTAAAACTTTAAAGAACATTATTTTCTTTTGTGTTTAATCTTCCCTCCATGTTTCAGCATCAGTGGATGAATTAAACCTCCATAATCTATGCACATAATGAAAAATGTATTCTGATTTAAGATGTAAACTGACGGGCTAATTGAACCATTTTGCTTCTGTGTGTGTGTGTGTGTAAAAAAAAAAAAAAGGGTCTTGGGGGGTGACGACGACGTCTAGACTAAGAAGCGGGGGTCTGACTAAAGACGTCCTAATTACCTACCTTTTCTCAGTGTGAACTTCTATTTGCTACACTCTAGTATGAGTCGCTCGACGTCCCGTATTTAGTCCAAATCTCAAGCTTCAATAAAACACTATCTTCAAGAAAATCACATTAAGAGAAGATTTGATTCAGTGTTTTTCTGCGGCGTGGGGCCCTCACATCATTTCCAGGTGACAGTGACGGAGCTGAACATGTTTATTCAGATTTATCCGAGCGAATACTCCTCGCTGTAAGGACTTAGACGGCTCCTCTCGCTGTGTTTCTATTAAACGTTATCTGTGCGTTATTTTAAAAGACTCAGTTATAAAGACAGACATGTTCAGAGAAGCTGTTTAGTCAGTCAATTTAACGGAGGATACGAAATGAATCAGAAAAAGACGAGGAAAGAGAAAAAAAACAGATCATAAAGACGATAAAATATCTATAAAGAATAAGAAAATGATTAAAGAAGGATGAGAGCAGCTAAAAAGAGTCGGATACAGATTCCTCAACTCTGATTGGCTGTTTGCCATTTCAGAGGCGGGACTTAACTCAAAATGAACTATTTAAGTTTTGTTGCATCACGCTGTAAGTAGTCAGCACTTTGCTCCATTATTTCTCCAGATAATGAGTTTATTTCTCATGAAAACAACTAATTTTTCATACAATATTTTTCTTATTTGGTGGCAAAGAGAAATAAGTCACAATCTTGAAGAAAGAAGTAAATTTAGTAGGTATAAGAGGAAAGTAGAGGAACTTTTAAAGATTTGTGATGATCGTGAAAATTTAGTAAAAACTCTTGCTTCTATTTCCCCTTGAAAAATAAACTTTAGAGACGAATTAACTTGAAAAAGATATAGAAATAGTCAGAAATGACCCAACTTGAAATCAATGTGTTTTTCAATAAACTGGTTTGTTATTCTTCGACATCTTTAAAACAAAGAGTGGTAATATTTTCATATTCCAGGTATTTCTTCATAAAACATGTTTGTGACATGACAGTCCATTTGCATTTTTATTTATTTTCTCATTAATTTAAATTATCCCAATTAAAATCAATGCGGTTTTTTTGCAAAAACTAAAGATGTTTCTCTAATTTTGGTAAAGGCCTTTAAGTGCCAAAATATGACTGAAATTTGAAAAATTGCATGTCAAAAATGAAATTACTCTTTTCTTTGAACAAAATTTACCATCTCAACCCTGTGGTGCATAGTGGTCACGACAGTAAACACCTATTCAAAAGTTATTTACTCTTAAATTTAGTGGTTTATGTGGTGGAAATTCATATTAGCCTGTGTCAGGATATTTTTATTCTTCTTAGGGCTTGAAAAAATGTTTTCAATTCTTTTTCTAAACGTATATATTTTTTAAAAAAAAGTTATAGACAAACATTTGAAGGTAAAACAGTGTAATAACTATAAATTATTCAGTGTAAAAATGGATGAAAGAGAGGTAAAATGTTTCACAAAGCATTAAAAAAAGATTATTGATGAAATTACCAAAGAAAAAGAAAAGAAGTCAAACAAAAAAAAAGTCACATACATTAAGTTCACACTGTTTTAAGTTGAATGCTCAGTTACAAATATTTGAAAAAAAAAGGAAAACTTTTTGTCATACTTTAAGACAAATAAAAAATCCTGATACTGACTTTCATAATTCATGCATCAGAGGGTTAAAACCAAAAAACAGAAATGTTTGTAGTGTTACGCCCCTACTAAAAGTGGCCCTATGGGGCTAACAACAATCCACAAAAGATTCACATAAAAATACTTAAACACACCTCAACAATACAAAAAAGGGGTTTATTAAGAAAACACCAGGAACGCAGTGCAACGACTAAAAGACAAAACAAAGTCCCAAATTGAGAGGCAGCAGGGCAGCAGTCCTCAACTCAAAAAGCCTCTCAATCCCGGACGAGCCCCCAAAAATGTTACAACCCTGGCTCAGGGGAAGCAACATTTGAGTCGAAATACAGGTTGGAACAATAATTTATTACAAAAAAGACACTGGCAAAAGCCACAGTCGAAGCATTGAAGGTGCTGCCCTGCTGCTGATCCTGGCTGCAGTGAAGGAGAGTGTGGGAGGAGCCAAGCAGAGGCTTTGTAGCCTGCTCACAGGTGCGAGGAATCAGAGAGGCTGGCAGGTATGGAGGTCCAACATGGCCTCAAGAAAACAAAAAAAGACAAGAAATTAGAATGGCACATAACATTAGTTTATTGCAAAAATGCAAGATTTTAATTCTTTTTTTTTTTTTTACCCCACTTGTGGAAGAGTGAGGTAGTGATACAAAAACTGCAATTTCTTAAAAGCAATTAAGAAATAAATAAAAATGCAAATGGTCTCATGTTACAAGCATGTTTCATGAGGAATAACTGGAATATGAAAACATTACAACTCTTCATTTTAAAGATTTTTGACCTCACACGTGCATCTAAGCTTTAAAAAATGACCTGAAAAAGTCGAAAAAGTTGTAACTTCATCTCCTGGTGAATCTCTGGTTTGGACCCTTGTCTCCAGTTTTGGTTCAATATCACGTTGGAAGATAAAGCTTTAACCCAGACCTGTTTTTTCTGCTGACAGCTTGAGGTTTTCTCTCCAACATATTTATAATATCAACTCTTTCTTCATGACTCGACCTTCAACCCTGATGAGATAAAGAACGTCTCTGTCTCTCTGGTTTGGTCTTTGTCTGCAGAATCCAGCTCGTCCTCAGTCACAACAACAGACAAACAGAGTTTTCTTAACCTTCTCCTCCTGTAACAATGATAAGATTTCATGTTTTTATCGAACACACCGTGGAAACGCTCGCAGGCTGGAACGAGGATGTGAAGTACGAGCTCGGGGAGGAAAAGAAACCTGAACCTCACCGACGCTGCTCCGACCTATTTATGTTTTTATGTATTAATTTCCCCCGACGACGTCACAAATGAAGATTAATGACAGAAACAGAAAAACACACGTGGTTCAGAGTAACGCTGCTATAACTGCAGAACAGAGCGTGTGCACACAGCAATTATGTGTTTTAGTTATTTCACTGGCACAAAAGTGATAGTAAGCATGGATTTAGAGAGTTTACTCTGCAAGCTTTTTTAATAAATCATTAAAAATCAATGACTTCTTCTTGCAGCTTATGCAGGGGTGCCCAAACTTTTTCCCTAAAGAGCCGTATTGGAAACTGTGAAAATTACATGGACATGTTTACTAACAGTTACAAATGAGCGCTCTATTGGAAAACTATTTCTTTTTAACGGTTTTTGAAAAATATGTAAGAATTTTATGGCAGGATCAGGGTCACGTATGTTTATATGACAATTATAAAAACATTTTAAACCCCAAATATCTCTGATCCTTCATTCTGAACCATTTTATGTTCCAACTTTTGTCTTTTTTTGACCATTTCATATCTTTAAATCAGTTTTTTGGTCCCTTAATATGTTTTTTTTTTAATTCTAAACAACTCATGAAACACATTTTGCGTCATGCCAAATGTAATGAAACGTCAGCTGTAAAAGTTGTTGAGTTTTTGCAGATTGTACAGCGCTTTAGCTTTATAAAGTTGCCTATGCACAGTCCAAATCTTTGTGAAACTGCTTTGAAACTTGACAGAAGCTGTAAATGTGAACAATTAGAACATAATTTATTGAAGTGACAAAACTAACACATGGTAAGTTCAAGTTTTCAGGCTTGTCTCTGTGCGTAGAAATCACTTTCTCCTGGCGACTCCACCATGCAGCCCATTTTTCCTCAAGTGCCTCCTTATTGTGCAGAGGAAAGAAAAGAGGGTGAGCGTTAACCTCATGGGGAGAATAACCTGCTGGGCCGTTCAGGCTCCAACATCCTAATATAACGCGTTTAATAAACATAAAGACATTAATGAGACAGCTCATATGTACAGCATGATAAAAGATCTTATTAATACTGTTCCAGCTTTTGCTTTTTTTACAGTGTAAAAATAATAAGCTCCAAAAATAGCTGACACCTCACCCTCCGCTGTTAAAACGCCTCTTTAAGCCAACTCATCTGGGAGCGCGTGTTCAGCGGCGGCGTACACGAGGAAAAGAAAACGCTGCATGACGAACGTTCGGGGACCTCCAGGAGCCGAGGCCTGCTGGGAATGATCCCGAATCTGGGGGGGACGGTTCTGGGAAGAAAAGGTTGTTGTTTTCCAGAGCGGCTGAGGTCGGGGTCCGGCGAGTCGGGGGGCATTTCTGTGGGAAAGAGGAAGAAGAGGAGGAAGAGGAGGAAGAGTCTCTGGGTGTTTTTTGAGGGGGGGTTTGAGAGCAGAGGCCCAGTGTGAGTGTTTATGAGCGGGAATATAAATGAGCCCCTTCCCACGGGACGCAGAGCTGTGCCAATTATTTCTTCTTAGGAAAACACTCGGAGAGACGGAGGGAGGATGGAAGAAGAGATGAAAGGAGGATTTTTCCTTTTTGTTCCCACTGATTCATCACAGAGCTCAGCTTTGTGTCGCAGCGCTCCGTACGGAAACAGCAGCAGAAGAAGAAGAAAATCGGGTTTTATTCTTTCTGCTGGAGTGTCCTTGAGCAACCTGACCAGTACAAAGACTCTGTGACCTCTGACCTCAGTGGAATCATCCTCCAAGGACACGACTGTTGTTGTTGTTCCTCTCACCATCAGTGATGAGTGTGAAGTGTTGTAGGGACAGTGACTCATCACATAAGTATAAACCAGGCTTAAAGAGGGGGGTATCATACTTTTTCATATTTAAAACAATATTTAAAGCACCAATTCTAGATGTTCAGACTGAGCATGTGCAGATTTGCAAACCTCTACATTTTCACGTTGCTTTTTTTCCCCTCTTCCTCCCTCTTGTTATTGAAACTGGGAACTGTTCACACTGGTTGAAGGAGGCCTGCGTAATCTTTCTTAAATTGGAATTCTGCTTTGATCCCAATTTCTGCCTATGATTGTGAAAATCCACCTTAAATCTTGGAATTCTGCCTTAAATCTTGGAATTCTGCCATTAATCCTGGTATTATGCCTTTAATCCAAAGATTCTGTTTTTCTCTACTTGGAGTAATTCTTCTTTGATCCCAGTTTCTGCACACGATCCTTAATTCTGCCTTTTATCTTGGAATTTCGCCTTTAATTTGGGAATTCTGCCATTGATCCTGATGGAATCCTTGGAATAAAGGCATAATGTTTTTCTTTCTTAACTTGGAACTCTGCTTTGATCCCGATTTCTGCCTATGGTTGTGAAATTCCACCTTAAATCTTAGAATTCTGCCTCAAATCTTGGAACTCTTCCCTTGATCCTGGTATTATGCCTTTAATCCAAAGATTCTGTTTTTCTTTACTTGGAATTCTTCTCTCATCCCAGTTTCGCTCCGTGATCCTTTAACTCTGCCTTAAATCTTGGAATTCTGCCATTAATCCTGGTATTATGCCATTAATCCTGGTATTATGCCTTTATTCCAAGGATTCTGTTTTTCTTTACTTGGAGTTCTTCTTCTTTGATCCCAGTTTCTGCACATGATCCTTAATTCTGCCTTTTATCTTGGAATTTCGCCTTTAATTTGGGAATTCTGCCTCCGATCCAAAGATTCTGTCCTCGAAATTTCGAACTCTGCTTTAATCTTGGAATTCTGCTATGAGCCCAATACCACCTGTGATCCGGAAATTCAACCTTAAATTGTAGAATTCTGTCTTTAATCTTGGAATTCTTTCCTTGAACCTGAAATTTTGCCTTCATTCTGAGGATTCTATCTTCTTTAGTTTTGGAATTCTGCCTTTGATCCTGGAATTATGCCTTTGATCTAAGGATTCTGTCTTTTAAATTTGGGATTTTGATTCTGATTTAATCCTTAATCCTGTCATTGATCCCTTTATTCTGCCTTTGATGTCAAGTTTTTGCCCTTCATGTCTGATTGCAGCCTTTGATCCTAAAAGTCTGCCTTTATTCTCAGATTTTGCCTTTAACTTTGGAATTCTCCCCTTGATCTAATAATTCTACTTTGATCTTGATTCTCTCAGATTTTGACCTTGAGTGTGGAATTTTGTCTCAAATCTTGGAAGTCTTCCCTTGATACTGGAATTTTGCCTTTGATCTTTGAATCCAGCTTTTATCTCTGAACTTTTTCTCTTTGATCTCAGAATTCCAGAACTCCAGAACTACAGACAAACCTTTGAACCCTACTCTTAAAGCGACAGTAGCACAGTTATATCACTGTACAGAGAAGTTAAGCGGTGCATTGTTTTACTGTAAAAACTTTATTTTGTCTTCACGTCCTCTTTTGTCTGCTCCCATGATCAACAGTCTGAACTTTGTGAACAGAGAGTGAGATCTAATATCAGCTCAGACTCATCGGCAGCAGCAGCAGGTCCTTCAGGAAGTTTAAAGCCTGCGTGACCTCGGAGTGAACTTTAAAATGAGTCATTGAGGTGAATTCATGGCGTTTGTGTTTGCAGTGAAAGAGAAGCACAAGAGGAGCCACTTCATCTCTCCCTGCTCGTTATTCACACGCTCTCCTTAATATGTGGGTGCATAGAAAACTGCTGCAGGAGTATCTGAGCCTTTCAGTGCTGCCTGTTCACGCCCGAAAGTGAGGCGCGAAAGATTTCTTCGTAATTTAAGTCCTGGGCTCAATTTACTTCGTCGCAGAGACGGCCGGAACCACTACGTCGAGTCCACTTTTTTTTATTTTTCTCTACTTTTTTGTATTTCTGTCTCGACTTCCTCTCTCTCTCTTTCGACTGTCTCCTCACTAACACCTCGTCTACCTACAGAATGTGAGAGTGAAATCTTCAACAGATTCGATCAGATTAGAGCTGAAAGAGACGCCAAAAGGAGCAGAAGACGAGCAGAGGAGGAATCTGATTCTTTAAACACACGTCTGAGTTTCTGCAGCTTTAGAAAAACTGAGTCACAGTTGAATGTGACGTCTTCATGATGACCTGAGAGGGCCTCCTGGTGTAGGAGGGCCTCACGGTGCAGGAGGGCCTCACAGCGCAGGAGGGCCTCACGGTGCAGGAGGGCCTCATGGCGCAGGAGGGCCTCACGGTGCAGGAGGGCTGACCACAATCAGGGTTAGAGAGACTAAAGAGCAGAATAAAAGACATTGTTTTTGGGCTGTGGGGCTTTGTTCATGATTTCTCCTTTGTGCCTTGTTTCCTGGTTTACATGGATCTCAAATATCAGAATAATTCCCCGATCAGCACAAAAATGGGTCATGTTGAGAGATGACTCAGATCAGTTGAAAGATGCACAAATTGAAACCCTGATCACCAAGTGCTGGATTTAAGACACTATAATTATTCAAAATCCACAATATAATGAGTGTATAAAATAAAATGAGGGGCTACAGCAAACAGGGTGACAGGTTTACTTTGTTTTCATCCATTTCCTCCCATGTGTTTTAAAAAATTTCAAGCAAGAACTGGAATCAAAACTTGTATTTATGTTTTATTTTGAGAAATCATTGTCTTATTAGACTCAGTATGAGACACATTTTCCAGAAAAGTGTCTTATTTCAAGATATTATTTCCTAATCTGCTCCTTTTGCTGGTTAAAACATGATAAACTACCGTCCTGTAAGGAACCTAAACACGTGTTAAAATGGCCCCTTAGACACCAAAACATGCCAAAGTCTCCTTTTGGGAGCCAATCACAAGCTAAAGTGCCATTTCAGGTGCCAAAAAAGCTCTAAAGCATCCTTTTGGGAGCGCAAATGGAACTTAAAGTGCCATATTAGGAGCTCAAACTTTGTTTGGTAGCTTCTCCATTCATTTCAATGGGGCAAAATTGTTCAGAAAATGCAGAATATTTTCAAGAGTATAAAAGTTAGGAGTAAACCCTACACAAGCACATCATTCCTCATCAGTCTTGACATTTTACTCAATGAATAGTCATAATTGGTGTGACTTTGTTCGCATAGTAGCGGTCCGCTGCTTTATTATTTCATTGTTAAAATTCTCTTTACATACTTTTCAGGCATCATGAATATCCTGTAGTATCTTCAAATAAGACATTTTTTTGGACTTTTCAGGTGAATCTTGTTGAATGAAGCCCCTTAATGTGCTGCGAGAGCTACCATGAAAAAATAGTATTTTCCAGGACAAGGACTCCATTTCCCATGAGCACTTGCACTTTCACCACCATCACCTACTGTCATAAAGTAGTAACTGTTGCTGTGGCAAGACTGAAGGTCAGAGCTTCTTTTTTTTATGTTCAAGTCAACTTTTCCCAGGATGCAAAACAACAAGGTAATGTTCATGAGAAGTTACGTCAAGTCAGTTTTTGGTATTTGTAGCTGGTTTCAGGAGTGTGTGTGTGTGTGTGTGTGTGTGTGTGTGTGTGTGTGTGTGTGTGCAGAACAAGAAGCTGTAGCTGTAAAAACGGAGCATATTTTTAATTATGTGACTGTTTTGGTGCATATTGTCTTCGCCATGTGGTGATAAATCCTCAGAGATTCGTTTACTAAACAGAAAATCTGTCATTAGCTGTGGTTTGGCAGGTCACACTGTTTGAGATTCGTCTGCTGAAAAACTCACTTCTTCATTTAAAGGTTCGGAGATATATATTAAAAAAAATTAACAAATCTTGGCAGATTTTCTGTCCAGGTGGTCAGAGTGACCTGAAGATGGCGGCGGCGCCCTCGTTCACCTTCGTCCTACCTGTGAAATGAAGCTGAACCGACCAAACTGTCCAAGAGACAAAGTCGATTCAGGACGGGGTCGGTTTATTTTTGTCACTTTTAAAGCTTGATTTCATGTTTTCTTTTCTCTTTCATGCACACACTGAATCCTACATTTCCCATGATGCACCTGCAAAGTCTTTTCAGCTCCTTTTTCTGCATCATTCTGCTGCAGGAGGCCGCTCTTCATCACCTGCACCTCCTTGAAAATCTATTTCCTCCGTGTGTTTTTCTTCCCCCTGACCTTTGACCTCTCCCCCTGCAGCTGTAGCACGCCGCTCCGCTCCACGCCACCGCCACCGCCGCCGCCGCCACTGGAGAGAAACAACAGCAACAACACGGCTGAGTGATGAGTGTTTGTTGCTCGTTGCTCACAGACAGAAACATGGCGTCTGGGGGCGTTTTCAGCTGAACTTTGATTTCAGGAAAGAGAGAAGAGGAAGGGGAGGGGGGGGGGTCGACATATAGGAAGTGACATATTTTACCCGGGGGGTGTTTCCATCTGCTGGGGCAGATATTACACGCTGTAATTCAGCCGGGGGAATAATTGACCTGTCAACGGGTTCACGCCATCGGTCCCATCACTCCACGACTACGACGGTGACGACGACGACGGCGAAGGCGACACACCCCGACTCAACTCTGTTTCTGCAGATTGATACATCCTGTTCCCCCCTCAGAGGTCTCATAGTGAAACAGCACACACACACACACACACACACACACACACACACACACACACACACACACACATACACACACACACTGAGGAAGTGATGGAGCTGCTGAAACATGTATCTGGATTTAAAAGATGCTTTAATCTGGAATAAAAGTTGCATAGGTGTTTACTTTAAGGGCTCCAAATCCATCATTCTTTGTTCTATACTGTACATACACTGATTTTCTTATATATTGTAAAATACTGTTTCAGATCTCTTACATATGTTAATTTTGTAAATACTACTGAAAGGCTATTTTATTCTAATTACCTATAGTTTCATTTGTAAATCTTTCTATGTTTCTTTTGTATCCTGCTGCTGCTGTAAAGCTGAAATTTCCCCCTGTGGGACTAATAAAGGTTTATCTTATCTTATCTTTGTTTCTAAGAGAAAATCATCAATCAATCAATCAATCTTTATTTATATAGCGCCAAATCCTAACAAACGTTATCTCAAGACACTTTACAAAACATTAGCAGGTTGATACCTGTTAATGTTTGAGTATTTAGTTATTTTATTAACAGAGACCCAACATCAAGACAGGATAAGGAATCTTATCTCATCTTGATCCACCATGAGTGAAGCACTTTACAGCAGCTTTTAGCAAAGTTACAGTGGAGAGGAAAAACTTTAACGGGCAGAAACCTCGGACAGAACCAGACTCAAAAATTGGAGAACTGTCAAAGCCACAGCAGCTGCAGTCAGGTCGTCCCACATCAGCTGGTAGATCCACAGCAACAATCCAGATGAACCTACAAACAAGCTCAGAGACTCCCAGAGGATCATGGGTAATAACTATAATAGTGCATTAAGATAAAAGTTAGACTGACAGAGGAGAAAGGGAAACAGAAGCCTAGTGTGTCAGTTTTCCCCCGACAGTCTAAACCTATAGCAGCATAACTAAAATAAAGATTCACACAGATTTTCAGAGTTGTGTAGCTTTGTCTCAAACTGTCTGTTTTAACTCATTTTCACCGCATCGGGGTCACATCAGTAAAATATTTGTTCTCAAAGGGTCAGAGATAACTTTTGGGCAGTAAGAATGCAGTTAGATGTATCTGTCATGTAAAATAAATGCAACTATTCCTTAATGTTGAATGACTTTGAAAAACGACATTGATGTGGAAACACTGTAATCTTATGGCCCTTTACCACTGACTCGTCTTAGTCCTACTCTACTCGGTTTGTGTTGCGTTTCCATTAGCGCGGTACTACGCATCAGACGCCAGTTTTTAGTACCTACTCTAGATACTAAAGGAATCATGAAGGAGCATTTTAGGGCTGTATTACCAGTGTGACGACCCAAATCTGAGACGGGTTACTTTCTTGGAATAACTCTTAAAAACAAAAAGAGACTATTTAATATACATATATTACAGACTAATGTCGCTTTTCCACTCTACAATTCCAGCTCTACTCTACTCGTCTCTCCTGGGTTTGGTTATCTTTTCCTCTAGCCCGACTACAGACTCACGGTGGGCGTGGATCTTATAACACAGCTGCGCTAAAGTGCTGCGCAGAAGTGCGTGCATGTTCATCTATAACGCCACACAAACATCATTTTGTACTAACATATGTGCCACCGTGGTCTTTAAAGGAAAAAAAAAA
>RPOG01002596.1:0-15695 GCA_008086565.1 Thalassoma bifasciatum | reverse complement strand
TTAACCCCTCAGCTCTGATTGGGCTTTCTCTGTCTGCGGGAAAATAGAAGCTGGAGAGCGACTTCCCGGGCTGAAAAACCTCTTCAGGATTTCTTTTCATCGTCTTCGTCGTCTTTCTGTTCCATTAGAGACAAAGACTTCGCGCCCGTCAAAGACTCTCTCTGTATTTTTAACCCTCGCCGTGTTGTTGTCAAACTTAACACCAGGCTCTTCAGACTCAAGAGTCACACCTGCAGACCATTCAGGGTCTCATTACCCACAATGCCGTTGGGTTTTAAGGGCTTTGACTTGTTTGTTGGACCGTCATTCTACACGTTGGCAGAAATAAAATGAGTAATTAGATCAATTTTGTTAAATTCTGGTTCAGACATCGTCCTCAAGAGCTTAAAAAATTGGATTGATGAAATAATATTGGATGAAATTTCACAGATGGTTCCAACAAAAGTTCCTTTTTAAAAAAAAACCAAACAACTCAGTGTCAGAAGAAATGACTAAAATTTTTCCAACAATTTAAGACAAGAGCTCATGTTGACACTTTGCTAAAGCCATGTGAAAATGAGAGCTCTGTTTACATTTCCAGCCAAACTGGTTGAATGAGTGTAAATAAAACATAAAAGAAGCTTTGCACCAAACAAAGAGCTGGCAATAAAGTCCAAAATCATCGAATGGAAGATATTTTTATCACCATTGTGTGTGGTTCAACAGAATTAAATTACAATCATTGTCACCATAAAACCATAAGAATATAAATTGAGACATAAATATTGAATCAAAATTAATAATTTCAAGCTTAAAAAAATGAAAAAATCAACAGCTTGTCATTGATCTGTATCATCAAGTGTTTATCTCCAATGTGCTGCAAGTTTACATGTTTGAAAATAAGTAGGAAGAAGTAAAGACTTGATTAATCCAAGCCCCTTATTACATGTCCAGGTAAAACTTTTGACACATAATATATTTACAGTTCTTGTTATATATGCAGAATTTATGATTTCTTGGCCTTTTTTCAGAGAATATGAATGATAACACAAAAACTTTTCTTTCACTCATGGTTAGTGGTTGGATGAAGACATTTAAAAAGAGTAAACACAGTTGTTTATTAATAAATTAACAACAGAAACTTCCAGAATGACCCTGATAAAAAGTTTCCCTCCCCCAGTTCTTAACAGCGTCATAAAGGGGGAAATTGTAGTCACTGTCGAACTTCAGAAAACACGACCAACACCTACTCCCAGAAATAAAAGAGTCTACCATTTTGACTGGTAAGAAGAACCGTTTTTCGGAGGTCAAGGACATTTAAGAACGAGACAGAACGTACTTGACGTCCAAACTCCAGTCCAGACTGAGATGGCCACTCCAGAACCTTCACTTTTTTCTGCTGTAACCAATGGCAGGTCCCAAATGTGAATTTTTCATCAAAAATTTCTCACTTTTTAATTCCAAAAATCTGACTTCTTCTCTACAGTATTGACTTTTTATCCAAAAAATTTGACTTCATATCAGAATGATGTGTTTTCCTCATTTTTTTGTCCTTGATCTACTTTTCTCTAGGTTTTCAAAATTTTGACTTTTTTTTTTTTTGCAAATTTTTCACTTTTATCTCAGAGTTTTGAATTTATAATCTCATATTTCAACTTAATACCACAGATTTTTACTTAATGATCCCAAATTTCAACCTTTTATCTCCAAATTTGACATTTATTTAAACAAAATCTTCTAAATGTTTTGGTTTCTCCTTTCAAAATTTGTATTTTTTTTCACAAAACTTTGACCATTAATCTCATTTTTTCTTTTATCTCCGAATTTGGACTTTTGCTGCCAAATTTCTATATTTCATCCAAGAATTTTCACTCCATTATATTATATCATTTTATTATCATTTTCTAAAAAAAATTGACTTCTCCTCTAACATATTGACTCTAAATCTTAAATTCGGACTTAATCTTAAAATTGTCTTTTTTCTCAAATTTTTTTTGTCCTTTATCTCAGAGTTGGATTTTGTTTTTTTCCGAGTTTTAACTTTTTAACTCCAAAACTTTGACTTGTCCTTGTGTTTTGGATCATTGTCATGTTTGAACGTCCAAGTACGTCTCATGTGCAGCTTCTGGGCTGATGAGTGTAAATTTTCCTCCAGTATTTTCTGATAACATGCTGCATTCATCCTTCATTCATCAGTTTGGACCAAGTTTCCTGAGCCTTTGTAGCTCACACATCCCCAAAACATCAGTGATCCACCTCCGTGTTTCACAGTAGGAATGGTGGACCTTTCATCATAGGCCTTGTTGACTCCTCTCCAAATGGAACAATGTTTATGGTTGTGGACAAAAAGTTCACTTTTGCTCTCATCACTCCAAATGACTTTGTTCCAGAAGTTTTGAGGCTTGTCTCTGTGCTGTTTGGCGTATTGTAAGCAGGAAACTTTGTGGCATTTGTGTAGAAATGTCTTTCTTCAGCCCATTTTTCCTCAAGTGCCTCCTTATTGTGCATCTTGAAACGGGCCAGACCACATTCTTGCTGCATTCATCCTTCATCCATCAGTTTGGATAACGTTTCTAAAAATAAGCTGTGGCTTCCAGATTGTTAAATTCTTTCTGAGAGAATGTTAAGTGTGAGCATGTATGAGACTTTTTTGTCTTGTTTGTTCAGTTTTTTGTTCTTTTTGTAAATTGATTGCACAAACTTCCAAGTCTTTTACCCTTTGTAAGGCGACCTTGGGTGTCCTGAAAGGCGCCGTGAAATAAAATGTATTATTATTATTATTATTATTAAGTTGTGTACTGTAGATTGTATCTGAATTCAGAATTTCATGTGTACTTCAAGTTGAGCACTGAATGGATTTTCCCCTCTTTCTTTGGTATTTTTTTTTTTACAAAAACCTTATTTCAGCCTCCCTCTGAAATACTTTCTCTTTAAGAAAAACCTTGCCCTCTGATTGGCCAGCCCTCTGGACGCCTGTGAGAAGACAAAACTATGGGTAGACCTTGGTGTTTGAGGCCCTGCCACTCCACTCAGTCATGACACAGTCAGGAGATTCTTATATAAGTACTTCGTCTTCTACAAGACATAAATTAAAAAAAACTAGAAAAAAAAAAATGCAGTTCCTCAACTTTCCACTAGAGGCTGCCTCCAAAAGCCAAAAAAAAAAAGATTGTTCTACCAACAGTATTATTTGTGTCTAATCCCTAAACTAAGACTTATTGTTGTCCTCATCAAAAACAAAGACAGGTTAGTTTTCCTTTCTCACTTCGCTTCGTTTAAGCGACGCTAACCTGACGCCGGCGTCCTGGAAACACGGCGCTAATAACCGTATGAATTTCTCCAACCTTGGATGACTAATTCCTCCTTTCAGAGAAACTGTGCTCATTAAAACGGACACAATACTGTTTAGTTCTGAACATAATGTGCAGCTCCCACACACCTGACAGGTATTGTTCTATCTCCTGTTTTATATGAAGGTTTTTACGGAAACAGCTGCTACATGGAGTGCTAACATATGGCGTCCATATTAATCACACGTATGCGCGGTCCTTAAAGCGGCGAGCTCGCTGTGTTTCTTTGTGTCACCGTGCATCCACAGCAGCTCTTTTCTCATCCGGGTGAATTTTAATTAGCACTACATTCTTCAAGATCCACATTTTAATGAACAAAACCTTGTGCGTGTCGTCGCCGCCGCTATCGCTCGCACCCATCGCACATTAGAAAAGGAAACTTAATTAAAAAGATATCACAAAAGGCTGTCGGGCTAAACTCGCCTTTTCAATTACACTTTCTTTGTAGGTCTAAAGCTCTCAATCAGCAAATATCCCAGCGGCTGCTTCCCCCCCTCCTCCACGCACGCTCGCTATCTGTGTTTTCCTGCTGATGCTTCAATGACCACAGATGTGCAGGTCTGAGCGCGGCGTGTGTGTAATACATTAGAACGTATCATGATGTGTTTCATGACAGAGGAGACGCAGCAGAAATGAAAATTTATCTGTTTCCTGGCGCCAAACGTTTGTTTCTATTGGTCAGCACAAATCTCTGCTCTCTCACGTCCTCGCTGTCATCTTCCTGCAGAAATCACCTCGTTCCATTTCAGACTGAGACTTTTATCAAAGCCTCTTTGGTTTCTTTAAAAAAAAAGGTAATACTTGATTTTTAAAACCTGGGCCCTTAGTTTGAAGGTTTTTCTTTCAGGCGTCAGTTTGACTCAAGCACCACTGTGACGACCCAAATCTGAGACGGGTTACTTTCTTGGAATGACTCTTAAAAACAAAAAGAGATCATTTAATATACATATATTACACACTAATGACCCTTTTCCACTCTACAATTCCTGCTCTACTCTACTCGTCTCTACTGGGTTTGGTTATCTTTTCCTCTAGCGCGACTACAGACTCACGGTGGGCGTGGATCTTATAACACAGCTGCGCTAAAGTGCTGCGCAGAAGTGCGTGCATGTTCATCTATAACGCCACACAAACATCATTTTGTACTAACATATGTGCCACCGTGGTTTTTAAAGGAAAAAAAAAAAGCTTTAAAAAGATTTCATTAAAGTAATACAGCGGCTCAATGTGGGTCGTCATGACAACGGAGGTAAACAACAGCCTGGTGCTGCTGCACGCGGAGGAAAACGAAGGAGCTGCTTCCTGACATCAACTCTTCCCTGGATCCAGTGAGATCACTTTAATTTTTGATTTTTGGGCCTGGTATAGCAGAGATTTGTTGTTGATCAATCATTCTTCTTTGAACTGGTTTTCCTTTTTGGTTCCCTGTGGATTAATGGACTGATTGGTGCTTAAAGACTCTCGTGGCNCATTTTAGGGCTGTATCTTGTCTTCATTCAGTCTGGTTCTGTGCCGTCAGGTTTAAATGTCATTAAAAACCCGTCGCTGACTTATTCCTTTGCCTCTTGTAAGTGATTTGTTCAGAGTCAGAAGCTGCAGAGACGACATTCTCTGACCAATGAGTGACCGGCAGTCCGTCCACGTCACCTTTTAGTATCAGCTTTACTCTCTTAGAACCAGGGTAGAGCAGGTACTAAAAACTGGCGTCTGACGCGTAGTACCGCGCTAATGGAAACGCAACACAAACCGGGTAGAGGCGAGTAGAGTAGACGAAATATTGGCACCCCTGAAATTTCTCCAGAAAATACACAATTTTTCCCAGAAATTGTTGCATTCAGAAGTGTGTTTACTTCCTAGATTGGATTGGAAAAACACAAAAAAGCTGCAGAGAAAAGCCAAAATTGACATAATTTTACACAAAATGCAAAAAAAAATCATTGGCACCCTTTTAGAATTGTGGGTAAATGATTTAATTCCAGGCAGGTGATGCTTGTTTAAACTCAGGTGTGATTTCTATATTACCAGCACCTGTTAGTCACCACAGCTGACGCCAGTTTGAATGTATTAAGTTCATATTTTTCAACAATTTTGCATCTTAAGTGCTCAGCATTGCATTGGCATTTGTGTTGTGACTATTTGAACGTATCTGACACCTACCAGCCACCGTAGTTTTTCCCACTTTTTTCAAACTGCTACATTTCTGTTCCAAAAGGAGTGCGGTATGTTCTCAAGATCTTCACGAAAACCTTCACAAGACTTGCAGAAATGATGAGTGAATGATATGTTGAAGGGGCGGGGCCTTAAACACCAAGTTCTGGTCAAAATTCCACCTTAACAGGCCTCAAGAGGGCTGGCCAATCAGAGGGAAGGGGGTTTTCTTAAAGAGACAGCACCTTAAAATGAAGTGTTTCAGACAGAGGCTGAAATAAAAGTGTTCTCAAACGCCAGAGAAGGAAAAATGGGATTTTTTTTTCTAGTTGTAAATCATGCAAAGATGCTACGGGATCAAAATAAAGACTGAAACAAGCACGATATCCCTTCTTTTTGAATTTGACCCTGACAAACTAGTTTTATTCTCAGGAAAAGATGCAACAAAGTACAGCTACGTTTTTTTCATACCAAGGTTAGAGCTATGTTTGCACCCACAGAGGCCTCCTCCATTAATCAAAACCTTTGGATCTGAATCTGAGCAGAAACGGCTCTAAAGGTTATCTGTGATTTCCCCTTCACCTCTCTTACCTTCCTGTTGTCATCAGCAATTAATGAAGTGAACCCAACGAATCAAAGCTCACAATAAAAACCCAGCGGGCAGAAGAGTCGCTATTTAATCTGTGACAAAAGATTATTTCATCCCGTTTTGTTTATCTGACCGCGGCTTTCTCTTTCTGCGCCCGTCGCCTGCAGCCGCTCACGGCGCGAAAGGAAAAATATAATCATGAAACAAAACAGACAAAAAGGACGGAGCGCGGTTTGATTAAATCAGGACTGAATGGGATCCAGCGAGCGGCCATTGTTGGAGGCTGTTTAGAGAGAGTGTGTGTTTGTACGAGTGCGTTTAGGTGTGTAATGAGCCTGCTGTTTTATTCATTAGCGTGGACACATCTGACACACACACACACACACACTAACAGGCAGCACAGGTGAAATGTGGCTTATAATAGGCCTGCCAAATTGGGCATGCATGTCCTCTAAATTTTACAGCCACAACAACAGAAATATGATTAAAAAGAAGCTTTATCCCCAAAAAATCTGACTCATAAATGGAAAAACCATCCGACAGCGGAGTGTGTGAAGGTTTTTGTTCCATGACAGGAGGGTTAATCCAAAGATCCAGAGATAATAACACGAACCTTTCACTCAAAACAGATTAAGAGACGACTCTCTCTGAATATTGATGATGATGAGTTATTACAACGTGATCTGTCTGACAGAATCACATTTATTTTAACACATCGGATTAAATATGAGTCAGTAAATACGACTTTTATTTCACAGATGAACTCACTGTCTCCTGGAACAATGGGTTAAAAGAAGAAGAGTTTGACAGCAAATCAACTGTTTTGATTTCTTCTACATTATTGCATATTCTTTTGCACATTTGCACAAATATAGAATCCATACTTTGAAGAAATTTTGATAAGATTTTTAGTTTAAATGGAACACTTTTTTTGCATCTCCTGTTTCACAAAGGCCCCTTCAAAAAGATTCTTGTATTCCTCAGATGTTTATCTCATTCCCTTGTGAAACATCTCCGATAAAATCTTCTCCAAAGTCGGACAGGTGACATTCAGTTAGTGCACTTTAAGGGTCAAAGGTCGAGGCGAAGGAAGAAAAAGAGACGTCGACAGAGAGAGACGATCTTTGTTGTGATACCTGTTATCTCAGACAGGAGTCTTTAGAGTCTCACTGCAGCTTCACAAAGTTTTACAGCTTCGTCAGTTGATTGTAAAAGTTTTATTCCTGCAGATAAAAATCTAGAAATGTAAAACAAAAAAACAGCAGAGCGTGTAAAGAGGAACAGCTCTGATTGCTGACTTCCAGCGAGTGTTTAAAGACAGAAGAAAAGAGCCTGATATGGCTCTAATGTTGGAATAATCCAGGAGTTAATTTGTGCAGCAGCCTGCAAACAGCAGCAGCGTGAATCCCTGGACTCTGCAGGAACTCACCGGGCGGCGCAGTAACTCTTTGTTCAACCTGAGAGCGGTGGGTTCCTCCATTAGAGGCCTGCGTGCTGTTTGCTCTGTAATTACTGCAGCAGCTGAGCGCTGGCTGCTAATGTTCGCAATGTTAAAGTGCTTTAAAAACACATAGAGTGAGCTCAGGGCGGCTGTGAAATGACCAGCACATCAATAATGCAGCTGCAGCAGCAGGAACACACAACAGGACTAAAACACCTCCAGCCTGGACTTTACCTCCAGTTTGGTCTTTAATTCTGAGGTTTCAGCTGCTTTAAGAGGGAGAAAGGTTGGACCAGGACATGGAGGAGTGTTGAGGTGAGAGAAAACCTCTGTGTGGACTTGAAACAGCTTTAAAACACGTTTGGAGGTCTGCAGTGGTGATGTTCAATACCCCTGATTCTTTTTCTGATCCAACGCTGAATAAAACTCAAACTAAAATCAACAAAACTGATACAACTCCTTAACATTTTTCCCCAAAGATCAAAGAACGCGTCTTTAACTGTAGCTTGCATGCATTCACTCTGCATTTATGAAGTCCACGCTACACATTTTGCACAATGCATTCCGTGTTATGCATTTTACAGTACAATAATTCCCATTCTATGCGAAGCATTTCACACCACACATTCCTGGCTATAGCAGCGCTACTCATTTAGCCCTCTGCATTTTGCACTACTCATTCCATGCTTCACATATTGCACAATGCATTCCTTGTGATGCATTTTACCCTACGCATTACAGGCTACAAATTTGGCACTACTCATTTTGCACTCTGCATTTTGCACCACACATTCAGTGTTATACATTTTGCACAATGCATTCCTTGTTATGCATCTTACACTACGCATTACAGGCTACTCACTTTGCATTACTCATTCACTCATTCCACGGACGCATTTTGTGCTACGCATTCCTGGATAAACATTTGGCACTACTCATTTTGCACTTCACATTTTACACCACACATTCCTGGCTATAGCTGCGCTACTCATTTTGCCCTCTGCATTTTGCACTACACATTCCGTGTTATACATTTTGCACAATGCATCCCTTGTTAAGCGTTTTACACAGGGCATTCCTGGCTATAGTAACGCTACTCATTTTGTCCAATACATTTTGCACGAGGGGTTGCAGGCTACTCACTTTGCACTACGCATTTTACTCTCGGCATTCCTGGGTATAGTTGCGCCGCTCATTTTGCACTATGCATCTTGCACTACGCATGACAGGCTGCCCACTTTGCGTTCCTCATTCACTCATTCCACAATCGCATTTTGCACCACGCAATCCTGGCTATGCATTTCACACTACTCATTTTGCACTTCACATTTTACACCACACATTCCTGTCAATAGCTGTGCTACTCATTTTGCTCTCTGCATTTTGCACTACTCATTCCATGCTTCACATTTTGCACAATGCATTCCTTGTGATGCATTTTACTCTCGGCATTCCTGGGTATAGTTGCGCCGCTCATTTTGCACTATGCATCTTGCACCACGCATTACAGGCCACTCACTTTGTGTTACTCCTTCACTCATTCCACGGGCGCATTTTGCTCCACGCAATCCTGGCTATGCATTTGGCACTACTCATTTAGCCCTCTGCATTTTGCACCACACATTTTGTGTTATACATTTTGCACAATGCATTCCTTGTTACGCGTTTTACACCAGCTATTCCTGACTATAGTTGCACTACTCATTTTATCCAATGCATTTTGCATTACGCATTACAGGCTACTCACTTTGCACTACTCATTCACTCGTTCCACGTTTGTATTTTGCACTACACTTTCCTGGCTAAACATTCTGCACTGCTCATTTTACACAATGCATTCCGTGTTACACACTCTGCACTACACCTTTTGCACTTCTCATTGCACTATGCACTTTAAGTAGCCGGTAATGCATAGTGCAGTTTGTGCTAAGCATTTTGGACCTCCTGTTTAGCATTTACAGATTCTGCACTTACGGCTTCCACATTTATGCAGTCATTCTGCACTTATGCATTTATTCAGTTTGTGCTAACACATTCAGTAATTGCACATTTAATCTGTGCTTATGCGTTCATTTTGCTTACGCATTTTGTGCGACACATTTTGCACTTTGCATCCCATGCTACGCATTTTGCTCTACAAATTCTGTGCTTATGGATTTTGCACTGGCGCTTTCATTCTGCGCTTGCGTATTCACTCATTTTCTCTTTGCCCGTTCCTCACTTACACCTCCCACACAGTTTACCAAAAGATTTTTTTCTCCAACATGTGAATATGTAGAGGTTTGAAAGTCTGTGTTGGTCTGAACTTGCAGGACTCTTACTTTATATCTATGTTTTGAGTGTTAGGAAGCAGCGTACCCCCTCTTTAAGTTGTGTCACTTCTCACTGGCTGCACAGAAATGCCCTCTGAGTTGGTGAAAGGGTGTGAAGTCGGAGCGTCTGTCCTTTGTGCTCCCTGTTTGCAGCAGAGAAGCTAAATTTATCACAAATAATCACACTTTATCCTGTGAAACTCTGCGTAAAACTTTCCACTCTGCTCTCTGGGTGTAACAGCTGCCCTGTAGGACTCTGGGCCTGTTTGGTTTCACATAATGTCCTCAGTATTAATAACTTTAATAAGTCCAACATTTCCAGCTCCNAAGGCCAATTACTGTTCCAGCTCACAGGCTGCAGAGGGCTTCCTCCACTTCTGCTTTTTCCCGCGAGGTCAAGGGAGGTGAGTGGAAGAGGCCGGTTTTTACCGTTACAAAGGGGACACATCTGCCAGACCTGACATGTTTTTTCTCTCTCTACCTTTTCTCCCGCGGCCCGGCTGCTGTGTAATGAGCCTATCTGGCCTTAAGAGAGAGCATTAGCAGTCGCCAGCTCTCCCTGCTATCTGTGACACTTGACTGCTGAGGAGGAGGAGGAGGAGGAGGAGGAGGAGGAGGAGGAGAGCCATTTTCTCTTTGAAGAAGATATCAGAATCGTTTCATATTTCCTGCTCATCATCTTTGGGAGCCGTGGAGCTGCAGGGCTGCTGAGCTCGGCTTCATCACGGCTCAAAGCTTCACACTCATGTCGGGGTCAGCGGGGATTTTAATGTACGCAGGTCAAGCTTTTATCTGTCGGCGCTTGAATTCGTGAGGTTGGTTGGATAAAGACTCAGTGGAAGCCGAGAAAATCAATGAATTAAAGACGCTTATCGAATATCCACAGTGTCACACTGAGAGACAGAAAGAAAACTGCAGTATGGTGCTTAATGTTAATGTTACTATAAAACAAAACAAAGGAGGAAAAATATATCATGATTAGTATTTACTCATACTTTAATGCAAACACTTAGCATCTGTTGGCTACAATTCACTTTCTGTACATCATTGGGTTTTTAAAACACAAAATCACAGAAGAAATTTACTGTGTGAATAATTTTTCCAATCAAACAGCCAGGAATAGTCAACATTTTTTTTAAATAATGTATTTACGATTCTTGAGGTGGTTTCGACATTGTTTTTCCCGACTGATTGTTCATGTGTGTAGCTGTATGGTTTGTAATGTTAACTTTAAAATTTAGACTGGATAATGAGTGCTTAATGATAATATTACTTTTAAAACAAAACAAAGGAGGAAAAATAACTCATGATTAGTATTTACTCATACTTTAATGCAAACACTTAGCATCTGTGGGCTACAATTCACTTTCTGTACATCTTTAGGTTTTTAAAACACAAAATCACAGAAGAGATTTACTGTATTAATTGTGTTTCCAATCAAACAGCCAAGAATAGAGTGAGCATTTTATTTAAAAGAATGTATTTGCGGTTCTTATGGTGGTTTTGACATTGTTTTTCCCGACTGATTGTTTACGTGTGAAGCTGTATGGTTTGTGATGTTAACTTTAAAATCTAGACTGGATATTGAGATGCAGATATCTGTTATTCAGTTTTACTTAGTCAAAAAGAACATTTCAGATATCTATGTCATTTTGACTTGGCGAAATGACGTCACTTTTTGTCATTCATGTGTATGGGATTTCTCATTACAAATATCCACTACGTCAATTTGGATACCGAAAATGCGAATAACGTTTAAATATCTGTATTTTGATTTTGGATAAAGGAACTGTAGATTTCTTGGATTGAGGTAGTCAAAATGTATTTGGAGATATCTGGATTTTTATTCCTTTCTTTATTATAAGGGGTTTGAAGTTTGTTTTTGATCACTTGTTTGTTTATACGTATGTTTCCCTCATCCCTTTAGTTGTTTAAAAAAAAAGGGAAAAAACAAACTCTGAACGTGAAATGTCATAAAAACAATGTAACAACGAGTCAAAATGTAGTAACTGGTGGATAATGTACCAAAAGCGCTGAACCTGAAATGTTATTAAAAATAATGTAATAAAACCCAAAATCTAATGTAACAGATGATGAGATCAAAACATGATAACTTTAACTTTTTATTACATTTTGATTATTCCCATCACATTTCAGGCTAATGCACTTATGATACATTTTGAGTTGTATAACATTTGCAATTGTTACATAATAGACTGAAAAATGAATTCTTGAACGACTTTTTTCTTAATGTATGAAAATTCTCACATTTTTTATATTCTTAAAAACGTAGCTGAGTTTTAATATTGTAAACAGTGTTCTGTGTGTTTGTATCTTTATATGTAAACAATACTACTTTGGATATGATTTGGCGGCCCACTTGCAATACCTTCACGGCCCACCAGGGGGCCACAGGTTGGGAATAACTGCTGTATGGTATTTATGAATGGAACTTTTATCAACTTGCAGCATAAAGGGTTAAAAAAAAAAAAAAAAAAAGTTTGTACATGGTTGTGTCTTTTTTCCAGCTGAGCTCATTTATTGCAGTGAGGCTGTAATTTCCATCCAGGGATTGATAACTGAGCTGTAACACTTCAGGATTTAATGACTCTTTAGTAACCTGTGTTATTAATCCCAGCCTGCAAAAGAAAAACAGAGTCACCTCTTCCTGTCGAGTAGAAAGTGTGATCTCAGGTAATGACACAGGTGTAATGTTCTGCTCTGTTCTGTAGGTGTTAGTGGTCTCAGTGTGTGCAGCTGGAGCCTATAGATCATAATGTACTCGCTCTCTCTGTGTGTTTGAACTAACTTTAAAGTGACTTCAGGGCATCAGCTCGTGTCTGTTCAACTTTTCAAAGACAAAGTGAGATGTGGTCCTGTGGGTGGCTCAGCACCATCGACTCTCTGCCTTATTATGTGGAGAGGCTTTGGACAGGACACAAACGGAGGATGAGACAGAAACAGACTGAAAGCTGCTCCTCCAGTTCATCTCTAACAGGGTCAGAAACACAAAAAACTCACATTTATGACCAACAAAGTCTGCTCCTGTAGATCTGTGTTATTGTTCATAAGCAGGGTTCAGAACAAAAAGCTCGATGTGCTGCTGTTTACATATAAAAAAAGAGAAACTGTCTCTCTCCAGCCTCAACAATAAGGAGCCATTCACACAAGAACAGCTTTAAGGTGAAACAAACTTTTTCAAACGCCTGCCAGAATGGGCTTTTTCTGCAACACAGTTTCCACTGTTGCTGTGTAAATGACAAGCCGGCACTTTCAGTGAAACGCTGACGTTCCACTCAGCTTTATATATGTATTAAACCTCCACTGTGCCATGTATGAACCAAAAAACAACAGTGACCTAGAATTTCGTTCTTCTGCTGCTGAATCTACTGACTGACTACCAACAAAATGTGCATTTATTGCACTTTTTCTGCAATTCGTGAAAAAGTTTTCAGTGCAAACTTCAGATGATCAGCTCACCTCTTCTTCAGCCTCTTATCCTTAGTTGTGTAAATGGTTCGACAGTTATATCGCCACCTACAGGCCTGACATGGTACAACAGCGTTTCTGTATATAAACAGATTTTTTTTTTCACTGCGTTTTTTTGCATTTCAGGGTGAAATGCTGTGTAGCGTTGTCGTTTAAATTGAGCCGAAACTTCATAAGCAGACTTCCCGGGTGAGGTGTCATTACGAAGCGAATGCATGTAGCTTGTTAGCGATCAGTGTCAAGATGTCACAGTTAGAGTTATTTACTTCTAGATTTTCCAATTCAGGTTGGATTATTTTGAAGAACAAATAGAGCTTGTCTCCTTGTTGGTAAACAAATCCAAGGAAGAAACAACCATGAGGCCATTTTCAGCCCTGTAGCATGAAATATGTAGAAATGCAAGACGATGACTATAAGCTCAAAGTAACAATTTTGAGATTTAACTTTTAAAAAAGTCTGGATTAAACTTCGGTTTCTAAGATTAAATTCTTAAAACTGAGATTTACATTCAAAATACAAGATTAATGACCAAGTTTCAAGGTTGAAGTGAGAGTTACAGGATTTAAGACAGAATAAACATAAGATGCAAAAGGTTTACATGCTTTAAAACAAGAAGTCACAGTTTTACGCAAGAGGCTCCTCCAAAATAAAAGCATGACAAACCAATTCAACCATGAGTTTTGAGCTTCAGGTCTGAAGTCAGTGCTTTAAGTTGTTGAAGTTTTTGCAATTTTGAAGTTAAGAGTTTAAGAGATTAGTGCCAGAACTTAGATACAAAAAAAAAAGAAGTCTAAGATGAAATGACTTCTTGCATTAGGATCAGTTTTTACGGAGCCTCCTGAGGGTCATAAATCTGAGACGCAGGACTGTGATATCTGTTTATTGGAAATCTGAAATTAAAGTCAAACGAATTAATAAACTGGTACAAAATAAAAATTGGATTTGTATTCAGATTCTTCATGTTTTTAAATTAAGTAACAAACAGTTAAACATTTTTAAAGTGTCTGAGCTTCGTCCTGAGATGGAAAAATGATAAACTCGTTCTCTTTTTCAGCGTGAAGTAAATGTGATTCAGGAGCCGACATGTATGAAGACTTTGTCTGTTTTCAGTATCACGGACATGAAAATGATCTATTAGAGAAATTATTCCTGTTTTATATTTTAGTCTTTATTAAAACACTTTGTCAACACGAGCGTCTCAAAGCGGATAATCGTGAAACGTTTGTTCTGTTTCTGTTCTTTCTGCACCACCAGGCTGATTCATGCCTCCGTGGGCGAATGGAGACTGACCCCCACCCTCCTCCTCCTCCTCCTCCTCCTCCTCCTTTTCTTCGTCTGATTATTGAAACTGTCCTCTGGGTGAGAACGTAAAGCAATAACACAGAAAAGCTAATTCGGTTAACCAACAAGCACATTGGCCCCCGAACAAGAGAAAGGGCAAAATCTAATAGTCAGGTGGCAATATCTGAGCAGAATCACAGCATTAGTTTTCATCAGTGTCCCCCCAGCAGCTAGGTGGGGCTGAAAACATGTCTGCTCAAATCTAATCCACAAGAACCGCATTAACTCCCTCGTTCCCACCCAATTCTGGTCTTTTTACCATGCTACATTTCAGAGCTTATAACTGAAGAAGCATAAGGTCAGAATTCATCAGCGACACCTCATTTGAAAGATTAAAGTCTCTAGTTTTAGAAAATGTCATTTTTGTATATGTGGCTAAAACACTTTCAATTTTTTTTTTATAACCAAGTTTTTAGCATCATTAACTTCAAGATGCTTCATGTCAGACATTAGACATCCACCACATCACTTCTACACCTTCTCATCTACATCTGGGTGAAATTTAAGCTTTTTAGGTAAAACTTTGTAGGAGTTAGAGAGTTTTTAGCTTCAAGAGACCAAACACCATGATTGCGTCTGAAGTCTGTGCAAACAAAACCAGCTTCATTAGTGCTCAGTGTCCTCTTTTTAGTCAACTTTGTTCCCTCTTTGTGGAAAGGTTCAACAAAAATCATGAAATTGTAGCTCCCAGTCACATGTTGTACCTCTTTTGAAGACACACAGCTATAAAAAGGTCTCACCAATGATTTAAATGGCTGCAGCTGCTTCCTGTGAAGTGTAAGGTGATTGGTTACTGTAGGAGTGAGTGACAGGCCTGTTAGCCAATAAACGACCCTCTAGTAGAGAAATTACACAAGACCAGCGTCTGCTATTGGTCAGTCAAGCAGGGAGCACTTGTTGTCTATCACAAGCTGTCCTGGGATGAAAACTCAACAGAAAAGGATGGGGTGACTTTAGTCTTGCAGCTAGAACCCTGTTGAAAACAAAGACTTGCAGCTTTGTCAGATTGACATTGAGGAGGAAATGCTCTAAGACTGTGAAGCTGC
>RPOG01002595.1:45001-87787 GCA_008086565.1 Thalassoma bifasciatum | reverse complement strand
CTCAGTGCTTTAATCAGGAGCTAATCTCAGGGCTCAAAGTGTGGGAGGAGTCCGGGGTTCACACTCCGCTCTCAGACTGTTGACTTCACTGAAAACTCTGAATAATCCGAGAGGATTTAAGCTGCACCTCTAAAGTTTGAAGTTTCCCCGGGGGAGCTGACTCATCTCTCATGAACTTGTCCAGAAAGCGAAGAGGCAGCGGTGCCCCCGAGTCCTGGTGAAGTGAGGTCAGGTCCTCACATGGACCCAGACTGAGTCAATTCTTTACACAAATAGAAGTGAATCTCAATTCGTTTATCTCAATGTAACTGAACCTGATACTGTACAAACACGTAGACATTTGAACCTGATTAAAAAAACACATTTGACTCCATGACAATGGGCTCTAGAACGAATAGAAACCTAAGTTCCTTTAGAGGAGCTCTGAATGAAAAAACATCAGCTGCCCTCTCTCTATCCCCTCTTATTCCCCTCTCTCTCCTCTCTCTCTCTTTTTTCTCTCTCTCCTCTCATCTTTCCTTGGAGTTTTTGCTTGAACATGTGAAGTTTATAATGTCTTTGCTTTCACAGCTTCTTTTGTTCCTCCAAAATAAATACATTTCTTCATTTGTTGATTTATGTTTTGACAAGCTGTTAAAACCCCTTTCTTTCTTTCTTTCTTTCTTTCTCTTTCTTTCTTTCTTTCTTTCTCTTCATTTCCTATTCATTTCCATTTCCTTTTTCTTGTTTGTTTGTTTTGGTTTTACTTTATGTCATTCATTTATTTTTTTTCTTTATTTTTGCTTCTCCATTCTTCGTTGTTTTTTGTGGCCATGTATTTATTTAATGTTTGATTGATCAATATTTTTGTGACATCATCAACACCCCCCACACCCCCCACCCAACAGTTTTCTCTTGTATTAAAACTATTTGGGAGGGGTTTTTTTGTTTTTTTTTTTTTTTTTTTTAACTGTTTCTTATGATGAATTAATTCTTTGACTCTTAAAAAAGTGTTGTCCTTACTCCGTTCAGATGATCACATATGGTGAAGGTATGTCCTTTTTAAGGTGTGTTTGAGGTTTTTGGTGTCAGTAAACCTTTACCAACAGGATGAAATGATGGCAGGTGGAATCAGAAATTGTGTGTTGCCATGATTTTACGGCGGCGTCTTGCAGTAACAAGATACTGTTGTGCGCCTGTGAGTGATGCACTGATGGGTGTGCACTTGAGTTTAAAATTGTAGCTACTGTATTACAAATACAATACAATATTTTCAAATGTAATAGCAGCAATAACCTTCTTGTTGTTGTAGCTTTAGTTTAAGTTCACATATACATCAAAAACAATATCAAATGGAATAAAATTCCCAAGAGCTTCAAGAGCTTAAATTAGCCCAATCAATGTCTAAGTTTTTAAAATTACTTTTATTTGTATTATAGAGGGCAGAGGACTTTTTGCAAAAAACAGCCCCAACCCCAGCTCACCCCTCACCCCCCAATCATGATTCTGTAGAACGATCCATAAACCTGTCTGAAGCATAGACAGATCAGGACAGATACGTTGGACACAGTTAATGATGCACGTGTTCAGCAAGTCAGCAACAAAGCAGACTCGCTGGTGGGGGGTTTAATAGCCACTACCACTACCTGCTGATCAGTTTGAGATGGAGTAAATATGGCGAACCCTCCACGGGGATGCGCAAATGGAGGGGTGGTGTGTAGTGGGCGCTTTGAAAAAGGGCCTAGGTGTCTGTGTTACTCTTTGGGACAGGTACATGACCATGTTAAGCGACAAGATGGTGTGAGACTCTGCTCTCATGTTGTCTTCATCACATTTAAATCTACTACCTGGTCTCTACATTGTAAAAAGACCTGCTGAACTTTCTCTGGTTTTAAAAGTAAAACACCTCTTGTCTTCTTTGATATGAACGTTTGCAGCTCCTGAAGCAGAAACTGGTCTACAGAGTGTGGATGACTGCTCTAACTACCTGTGACAGTGCTTTATGTTTGTGTGTCACACAGAAAAGCTGAGTATGATGGACAGGTCTGTGCTTTGCTCCTCTGATCTCATGTCCACGCTGACAGGAAACTTGTGTACAAGTTTTCAGCACTTTAGTCGCAGGTTGAGCTGGCAGAGTGTCACAAAAGCAGCAGAAATTGACTTAAATTGTTCTCTTGGTGTGTGGGCTTGAATGGGTTCAGAAACTTTGAAAAGAAAACCTATAACACTCAGTAAACGTCAGCAGCTTAAGACATCACATTAGATAAAACAAACTCCAGAGCGACAGTAGATGATCTGGATTTGTCAGATTTGACAGGAGCACATTTATTCTTTCCTATGTTTGTATTAAATGACATAAAGTGCTTGAGTCTGTTTTTCTTCTGTTGATGCAGACACTCATTCATAATTTTGATGTCTCTGAGTGTAGTTTGAAGGAGTCTGAACCATGCAGAGTTCAACACACAGCAGGAGACTCTCCTGAGAGACTCAAATGGATGTTACTTTCATGAATTTAGCTGCACCAGGAAAAAATCAGCTCATAAAACATGAAATAATCATGAACTGCTAAAAACCCAGTAAAGTGTGGGCAAAAATTACGAACCCAGACCAGACCACAGCTGTTCACATCAATTCCCATGTTTAATACACGTTATCAAGATTTTTTTTTTTTTTTTTTTTTTTTACATTTTCACCTCTGAGGGATAAAGTCATGACATGTCCGTGTTTAGAAAATATTAGACCAAAAATTTTCATTTGTATGGTTTACTGCACTTTTTAGTAATTTATTCATTTAGTCAGGTCATATTTCTATCTATCTCATTAAAGTTTGGGATATAAGGGTTAGCAAAAGTCTTATCTAAAGAATGACACTTCAGCATGACACCTACCCATGACTTAGTGACTCATGCCACCTGCAGTGACACTTACATATGGCTGAGTGACTTCTGCCACTTGCTCAGTGACTGACCTATGTGACTCAGCTGTCACTGTACTAGTGGCACCAACCTACAGCTATAACCTACAGATGAATTTTCTTTGTGTACAAAAATAGCTTTACTGTGTCAACATTTGATTTAGTTTATAAGTATATAAATATGAGATTGGTCAGTGGATTTACATATCTCTGGATGTAAATAAAGATTATAAAAGCTCCAAATTTGGTGATGTCAGTGTATTGCATTTTTTTTTTTTTTTTGTATGTTATTGACTGAAGTAGGCCACCAAGCAACACTTCGAGTTGTTTGGAACCTTGAGCTTGCCGTAGTTATGCTGAAATTAGCCATAAGCCTGCACTCCCTGTTTGGAAAGTATTTACCGGTTAGTTTGACAGTTTTGATTTTTAAGTATTGGTCACAAAAAGTTATTATGATATGTTTATGTGATGAAAGCTGAATTATTTTTTAAAACCAAAGTTACATTGATGTATGCTAACCCATAGCATACCAATGCAGTCTCCTATATACAGTAGCATCAGGCTAGTGTCATATTTTCTAGAAGATGTATAACGTGTTAATGGTAATGAGTATGAATATCTTGTGAGGGGGTAATGTACTGTCCTTTGTATGTTTAGTTTTACAGCTTCCCTGGTAAAACTCACATTGGAAATTCTGATTCAGAGTTTTTAGAGAAAATGTTATCTATCTGCTAAACTTAGCCAGCTTGGGGTGGGGTGGGGTGCAGGGTCCGTCTGCTCTGGTGTAATGTAAGGAATCAGTGGGGGAATTGTTAAGAATAAAAGCTAATGATGTCAATGGATTGAATGATCTCTTATCAATTCTTAACAGGAACTGGTTCTTGATTCCCCATCCCCAAAAATGACCTGGGGAAAGAAGCTGCAGGTTAATTTGAACTGCCTACCTTAAAGGCCACGCCAAACAAAAATTAGTTTTGTAAGACAGAAAGAAGTATGGACCCCTGCAGTTTATTTCACAAGAACTCCTTTGCGACAACACTGTGATAACAAAATGACATTTTGTCTCCATGGTAATGATCCTCCTCTTGTGTGGGGGGGTGTGGGAGGCTGCAGCAGCTGCTCTCACTGTGTCAGGACTCCATGAGCTCCCCTGGTGTTGAACAATAAGACGTGAACATGTGGAGGGTGGACCGTGTGGGGGGGGAGTGCACCCTGAGCCATGTGAAGCAGTAATAAGTGTGTGGTTTTGTTGGACTGAGACAGCAGGTTTGTGGAGGAGCAGCAGGGGACTCTTGAGGTTCAGGCCGCCCACTGATCTCCGAGCTGTGTCAGTTTAAAGACGAGCAGAGACGCACACGGGGAGCGCAGTCTTTCATCAGGGTGTTAAAACCACAGAGGAGGGGGTTAAAGACATTACAGCATTATCTCTACTCCATGCTTTCTGTGTGAGCTGGAGCTGTCCGTGGTGCTGAACGCCGAGGTGCAGAGGAGGCTTCACTCCAACGCTCTCCATGGTGCTGAAACACTCAGCCGGGCTGCAGGGCTGCAGTGCTGTGTGAGCTGCCAACACTCTGCTCTGTCACACACTCTATTAAACCCAATAAACAGAATTACAGCAGATTTAAAGCTCCTGTGGGTTTTGGTGATTTCATAAATCATACATATCTGACTCAGTTCCTGATAAGTGGATCAGTCACACTGATTTCTACATTTATTTGGACAAATTACTTATTTTGTTTCGAAACTTACATCATTTAAGCTGATGCTAAAACAGAAATGGGCTATATGATGAAAACAGGAGTCGCTGTTGCCCGGTAACTATTATGTAAGAGTGTAATGAAACCTGTTGGTTTGAAAAGTAATGGTGGTAGATTTGTTTTGTTTTTTTAAGTCATGATCTGTTTAATGATTGTGCAAGTTGTTGGTATACAAAATATGTTTTAGATATTCTTGTTTAACCAATTAGGTTTGCCCATGATTTTATCGATTGCTTATTTTCTATGTTCCCTGTAAATCCAAGAGATGGTTATGGGTCATAATCCCACTCAATCAGCAGTTTGTAAATATTCAGACTAACTACCATGGATATTAAAGGTCTCTTAAATCACCTTTCTTCCCCATCCTTAAGTTAAGTTTGACCTTCAGAAGCACGTGTTCGCCATGTCCACATGACTTTATGCATTGATTTGCTGCCATCTGATTGGCTGAATCCAAGGTTTAGCTATTAAAGTGGCTGGCGAGTCTTTTTGGGACTCTTACTGAAAATCCCCCCTAAAAAACCTCCTCTTTAAAGAGTAGGGATGGGCATTGATAAGATTTCATCAATACCAAAACCATGGATTCCTCCTATCAATCTGATTCTTTACTTTTATCTATTTCTCCTGTGAATTTTCTGTATATGAAACATTGGCTTCTGTATGACCATTTTATTGTAAGTAAACAAATATGGAAGTCACTGAATTATAGTGTCAGGGGGATGGAATCGGGGAAAGACAGGTGGAAGGCGGACTCACGTGCAGATTTGACCAAAAAACTCTTTATCAAACGCAAAAACTCAAAAGTCCAAGCACCCAAAAAACAGACACAAAACCAAACTCAAGGGGAAAAACCCCCCAAAACCCAAAAAAGACACCAGAGATCAAACACATGGTGTTGACCCTACAATGATCCAACAGACTGAACTGAGGACAGGGATTAAATACACAAGAACTAATCAAACTCAGGTGTGGCACAAGACACAGGTGAAACACATGAGAGGCAATCACACAGGAGGGAAACACAAGACCAGGAAGTGAAACACTGGGAGCAGGTACAACTAAAACTAGGGAAACCCAAGAATAACTAATAAACCAGAACACAAAACACAAGGGGGGAAAAAACACATGAAACATGGAACAAAACCCAAGAACCGTAAAACAAAACACAGAAAATGCACAGAACCGTGAACTCCAAATCAGGATCCTGACAAGTAGATATTTGGACATATATAAATATATCAGTAGCACTAGCTCAATAGTTCCTCTAAAAGAGAAGCATATCTGCTTTCTCCAGAAGAATCCTTGATCTTTCAGGTCTGAAAATATCTCCAGCTGCAGAAAAGACCCTCTCAGATGGAGTTAAAAATTCAAGAACACACAAATATGTAACTGTAAGTAGCTGGGAATGCAACAAACAGGCAGCAGAGTTTCTTCGTCCACTTGCCTACTTGGTCCTAAGAATTGATAAGAGAATTGTGGATTGAACCATTTCTTCTTAACAGGGACCAGTTCTCAATACCCATCCCTACTAAAGAGATGCCACCTTAGTGGAAACCATAAGTGTTCAAACAAATCTTTGATCATTGACACTCTTTTCTCTTAATTCTTTTGATAACTCGATCTGCTCTTTGACAGTAACTTCTCTTCCTCCCAGCTGAGTGAATCATCTTTTGAGCATTCTCCCAGAGCAGATCAGGATGTTTCTCGTGTTTGTTCAAGCTTTAACAGGGAAAGTATCGAATTGAAGTTCTCTTAAAAAAAAAGCTTTGACACTTTTGGGCCAGGAAGGTAGCGTCCCTATTGACATCATGACAGCAGTACACTCAGTAAACAGCACACATTGCTTTGAATAAATACTGTCAAAGTGAAGATTTGTGACTTATTAAAATAGCACTCACTCTTAGCACCCACTTTTATAAAGAAATGACTGTTTACAAGGTGTAATTTGTTGTCAAGCAAATGATTGGAGAGAAGGTCTTTCATAGATCTGTTTTTTCTTCAGATTGTTCTAGTGCCACTCACTCACAGTGTCCTGAGATGTGTCTGAATGTTAGTGAATCCTGGATATGTCCTACCAGTGCTCATCTACCAACTCCAACCTCGTAATTTTTTTCTCCTCAGAGAATAAAACTTTCTTCCACTCTTCAAAATCCAATGTGTGTTGCTCTTTTTCAAAGTCCAAACAGACAATTTAGTGGCTTTGAAGAAGGTGAGGCTTTTGAGAGAGAAGGGTTTCAACAACAACAACCTCTAATGGTTATAGGGCTGCAGTTGGCACCAGCAATGCCCTTCATTTAGGTCGAGGATGGTCCCGTGTCTTGAGAGACAGCCAATCAAATCCTTGGGCTCAGTGCTGGGAAATTTTTTGGGTCTACCACTTGACTTTTTTATCCATAACCCTCAAGATCTTTGAAGAAATTCAAAATGGCAGTCTCACTATGTCCAGCCTCAGCAGTAATGATGTGATGTGAAAGTCCTTTCTTATGCAGCTCAACAATCTGACAACATTCAAAGACAGAAAGCATTTTAGTCTTTGCCAGCAGGAGATCATGACAGTGTGAATACCCGACAGAAAATGACGTTAAAACCTCAATTTGCACAGATTTAGTCTTTCAACAGCTGTGGTCTAAAAATCCACTGAAAACCTCTTTGAGATCCAAGAGTCCAAAATTTTAATTTGTGTAATTTTAAATCCAATCCTAAGATTTTGACCAGGTGTGTAGAACCAATAGTTCACCTGTGGTTTAGAAGACCTGAGTACAGCTGTAAAGCTGAGCAGAAACACTGCTCCTCGGTTTGACTTCAAGTTCTGCCAGTTTCTCTTCTTAACAAAGCCAGAGTTATATGTTGTTTACTGTTGAAGTTAATCAAGTATGTCAAGTTTTAAGCACCACTTCAGCTAATGCATAGATCCTTCAACCTGTCACCAAAGACAGGCATCAACTGTGAAAGCAAAACCTGTATTTTAACCTTGTTTGTGCCAAGAACATCTCTGCTGTGAATGTGCATCATATAAGTGTTAAATTCATGGTCATTGTTGAAGAAGTTTGCATTTTCTCTGGATAATTAAAAGTTTTATTCAGAGTAGGAATCAGGGACATGATGTTCCTGAAAGAAAACTGAAATGCTAAAAGCCCTGTAGCTTTCTGTAGCCGGTAAAAAGTCTGAACTTTAAGTCTAAACACAAGTTATCTCTTTAATTTGAACTAATCTGAACTTAGCTCCATGTCAAGGAGAGTGAATTCACTGTGAGAATGTAAAAGTGCACATAAAGTGGCAGAGACACTTTCCTCAGTGAAATCATTCAGACGTTTCGAACAGTGAATCACAGTCACCGAGCAACAATTATTCTGTTAATGAGGATCGTTAAAGCGCTGATGTTTGCTCTGACCTTTTGTTACCTGACTGCCTCTCATAAAGCACAGCGCTATAAAGCTCAGCGTGCTGAGGGCCGAGGATAAATGTCTCCTCACAGGTGGGACGGCTGCTCTCCGCGAGCTCAAACCTTCAGTCTCTCACAGCAGATGGCTGCTTCCACCCCAGGTTTAATGAGCGGCGCAGCAGATGTGGCAGGTGTCACTCATCTGAGTGGAGCCTGAGTGGAGCCGTGTGAATATGCACACCGTCATTACTGCATCCTCATACATATCCAGACATAATGAGAGCTTTTACCGAGCCTGCTTTTATGTCCAACACTGTCCATTTACAGCAGCAGCTGCGCTCATTGTGTCCTCACATAACACTCAGCAGCAATAACTGTTCCTGATTAGTTCAGCTCTCAGACAGACTTCTGTTAGACACTCAAAGTTTCAGGCAAAAAGGACGCGAACTCTAAAAGACCTGATAAAATTCCAATATTACTCACTTCAGTTTAAAGAGGGGGTATCCTGCTTTCTCATATTTCAAATATGGATATAAATTAACAATGCTTGATGTTCAGCAGTGATTGAAATGCTTTCTTGAAGAATTTATTAAATTGTTTTAAAGAGGAGAGCAGGAGTTTTTATGGGTGATGACCAGCTGATTATGGTGCACCCAGTGCGCATGTGACTTTGTGTGTTGCTGATAGCGAGTGGGAGATGCTATCCTGAGCGGCTAAGACAGCGGCACAGAGAAAGAATGATTCTATATCTGCAGTGTGTCTCATTTACTTCAGGTGTACGGCTCTTGAGTTTTTCATACTGCAGGTGCGAGCAGGGCTGTTTTTTACCGTCTATGGTGTGTTTATGAAGCTACAACTGTTAGTCATGCTATAAGCTACTGTTGGGGGTAGTGAGCATGCGTTGACACTGACTCTGAGCCACGGAAAAGATAACTGTGGGTGCTGTTTGTAAACAGAGAAAAGAAACCTATCAAAAATTTCTGCATACTTCACCTTTAAACTATTATCTTGAATTATCTGTAATGCAACCTAAAGGTGTGATGTTGTGAAAAAAACATATTTGTCTTTACTTGAATGTACATACACATGTCAGTCCTCTTCCAGTCAAGCAAACTACCTAACCTTGCAGAGTGTGAAGAAGAGAAAGCCTCTTCACTGTCTCTGTCACCTAACAAGATAGAAAACACAGCTCCCATGTGAGGATTTGAATTTGGGTTCATCCAACATTTATCCTGGGATGATGTGACAGTCGTGGTGATATCTACAAGCAAACAAAACGACTCTCACTCCTTGCGCGATTCACTTTCCTCCTGTGGTTTTGCTTCAGGGAGGTTGTCAAAGGTTAGAGCCACAACTGTGCTTTCATCTGTCTGAAACCAAACATAAATGTCTACACTCTTTCCCAATGTTTGGTTTGCTCTCCTTCATAAGAGAAGTCTCACCTCAAGGCCCCAACTACAGCTGACGTACCATCACAACGTGTTGCCCTGTGTGGTCACTTTTAATAATAATAATAATAATAATGATAATAATGTTTTATTCAAAAAGCACCTTTCTTGACACTCAAGGTCACTTTACAACAACTTTACAATAAGAGTAAAAGCATAAGTACACAACACAAAAAATGAAAATAATTAAAACAACAAGCACATGAGCACAACAGTGGGGAAAATGAAATGAGAATGGGTCACCTGGAGAATGCAGAACTGAACAGGTGTGTTTTGAGATTGGATTTGAACAGGTGTGTTTTGAGTCACAGTTTCTGATGTCCACTGGGAGTGAATTCCAGAGCTGGGAAGCAGAGCAACTGAAAGCTCTGCCCCCCACGGTGCTGACATGAGCAGTGGGCACAGAGAGGTGGAGGGAGGAGGTCAGAAAGATATGGGGGGGCGAGGTTATGGATGGCTTTGAAGGTATGGAGGAGGATTTTGAAAGTGATCATGAATTTCACCGGGAGCCAGTGGAGCTGCTGGAGGACGGGGGTGATATGGTCAGAGGAGGGGGCTCTGGAGATGATGTGGGCAGCTGTGGACCAGTTGAAGTTTATGGAGGGATTTCTAGGAGAGGCCGAAGAGAGGGGAACTGTTACACTGAAATATAAGGAAGATTTGGGTTGGTAGTCATGTGCTCAGTGTTTGTTGGCTGATTTTTCTTTGCATTGGTCTGTGCCCTCCTATGACAACAGTCAGGTAACTAATAGGAGTGTAATGGTACAGTGTCGTCTGTACTCTGAAAACACATTAGAATTGCTCTTTCCCAGGCGGAATTGTGAAATATCTCTGTGGCAGATATATATACAGTTCCGCCAGAAAGTTTACACCCCCTCCAGCAGAATTTCTGATTTTTTGGCCTTTTCTTAGAAAATATGAATGATAACACAAAAACCTTTCTATCACTCATGGTTGGAGGTTGGGTGAAGACATTTATTGAAAAAAAAAAAATAGTTCACTCTTTTTTAATCATAATGACAACAGAAAATTCAAAAATGACCCTGTTCAAAAGTTTACAACCCCCGGTTTTTAATACCTTGTTTTTCCCCATTTAACATCGATAGCAACGTAAAATTCTTTGTGGTCGTTGTGGATGAGCTTCTTTATTATCTCAGATGGTAAAACTGCCCATCCTTTGTGGCAAAAAGCCTCCAGGTCCTGTAAATTCTTGAGCTGCCTTGCATGAACTGCAGGTTTGAGGTCTGCCCCCACTGGATCGATGATATCAAGGTCAGGAGACTGAGATGGCCACTTTAAAACCTCCACTTTCTTCTTCTGTAGCCAATGGCAGGTTGATTTGACCTTGTGTTTTGGATCAACAAAGCTTTCTCATGCTCCTGTAGCCTATTGCTTCTCAGCAGCGGCGCACATCTGCTACATCATACTGTGGCTTGATGTGGATTAGTCTGAAATTACTGTGTCGAGCAGAACTACCGTCTGAAAACATTTTGGAATTGCTCTTTCCCAAATGGACTTGTAAACTATCTCTGTGACAGATATACATAACTGTCCACCTGGCGCGTCAGGGTATTGATTCAGATTCAGGTTCAGAATATTTATTGTACCTTTCGGTGAAATCCGTTTAAAGTGAGTGCATTTCCGCGTATTCGTATTGTATTGAAAACACACAGAACAACACAGGACAAGACAAAGTGACAGCAGTGCTCAGGCTAAAAGAAGAAAGAGGAAAAAGGATGGCCTCAAGATTAAAAAGCGAGATACATTCAAGCATCAGTAGGCAGGAGGGGCCTTAAAAAAAGTAAAAACCTTGTAAAACCAAGCCAAATGATAAAAGAAGAGAAGATGTGCCATTCATAAAAATGAGATGAAAGAAACAGGACAAGGAATAAAAACAGAGATTATGATACAGTTTCTCTCATTTGTTAATGGAACAAAACTATTTTTGTAAGGTGTGGTTTTACAGGAGGGGACCATGAACCTCTGATCAGCTGAAACTTGCACCCACTCGATCATGAGGTTAGAAATTAGATGCTGCAGATCGACCACATAGTCTGAGTGTGTGATTGTTTGAAATGTAAGAATTCCATTACATGGGAACTTTGAAATGCGTGTGTATCTGAGCACTCACTTCCCTAAGCCTCTCTGTGTGTGCATGGGTGTGTGTATGAGACAGTAAATCCATCCTGTGGAAAAAACGAATAATCACAGAGACTCACACACTCCTTCGCCGACTGGACGTCTCACGAGCCGGTAGTCGGACGGTCGGGGCGAGGCCTAGTCTGATGTAGGACCTATTAAACCGAGGAAGTCGGCGAGGCAGAGAGGAGGACGGTGAAATGTCGGGGCCGCGAGGTCTCCTTGGGCGCGGCATTTGTTCTCCTCACTGTCGTCTCCACTCTTCTTTGTGTCACGCACCAGGAGACAGCTCCGGGGATTTTCTTTATTGCTGTCTGCGGCTCTTATTTAACTCGGGAGATTTCACAGAGCCCTGCAGGAACTCTATCAGACCGCCCTGTCTGTCCGTCTGAGCCCACAGAGACTCTCTCCTCTCCTCTCCTCTCCTCCTCAGCACACTCTTTCAGTGAGTGTAAAGGCTTCAATCATTCACAGGTTATCTTTAAAACACTCACTCCACTTGATCTAACAGACGGAGCAGCTCTGAGAAGACCGTCTAGTTACTTCCCTTTCCTTTCTTCGATTACTCCCCCGTCTATGTCTAAGACGTCAGACTGTGAGTCAAACACGAATCGATTAAACAGGGTCGTCATTAATTTCCATTTAGTCCAGTAATCGACTGGTTTCGTCGGACTGGTTCTCACGGTTTGTTTTGATGAGTCGACCTTTTAATACAAACTTCCGGTTTTGCAAGACAGGAAGTTTGTTTATCAATATTTCCTAGAGCTGTGTCAGTCTCTGAACCTATGAGCACTCTTCTAACAGAGCATGAATCTTTGAAGAGGTTCCGCACTTCACTGTGTCTCACGTAGCCGCCGTTTCTTGGCCCATTTCAGCGTCTGTCTACCTGTTTCTGATGAGTCTCGGTTTCACTGTAAACCGTTACACTAAGGCTAACTACAGTGGAAACACCTTGAAAAAGGAACGAACAAGTTATACATCTGCAAAGGTAACAACAGATTATTTGGATGAGAGAACAGTGAAGATTAACACTCAGGAGGTTGAGAAAACCGTTTTGAAAATGTTTGTTTGTTGAATGTGGGTGGATTCGATCAGTACTGATGCTTTCCAGGAAGTCAGAGAATCTAAATGCCATCTGCCCGACATGAAATAGATTAGTTGCTCTCATGTGATTGTTTGATCATGAACAGATTTGAAGCTGCTGTTGCATGAAGAAAGAAGTAAATTGTCATCAGATCACCACAGATGAGAGCTCTCCAGAAATTAACTCGAAATGAAAGACGTTTAAAATTCAAAGCTCAACACTTTCTCATCCAAATGTCTTCCACAGAATTTAACATCTTCTTGAATAACATTACAAACACAGAGCAGTGAAGGGACTGTGAAGAAAAGTGTTTTGAAGGGGATTGTGACCCTTTTGCAAACAGTCATGATGACATCACTGTTTGTTTTGAAAGTGAAAGTGAAAGTAGACCAGATTTTCTTTAACTCTACCTACCTTAGGCCCCATCCACACGAAGTCAAAACGCTTAACAGTTTCCAAAACGATCGTCATAAAGATGAAGGCGTCTCAGAAAATGTGTGTGTCTATATGAATGCACTCAATACACATGAAGATGCCGTAAAACCCTTGCCAGACCTCTAGGGGCGCTGTAACGATATGAGGGAAACAAGCGGAAACAGAAGAAAAAACAGTGGGCATGAACACTTTTGGCAAAAGTTGTGTCGTACTGTGTCCTCTATGATTGTTTGTTCAACTCTGTGGTGGTTGAGAAGAAGGAGATTTTGCTGCAAAGGGGATAGCAGGGTCACCAGCTTCATCAACACATACGCTACATAGTACGCCGCTATTGTTGTTGTTGTTGTTGCCATAGTGCCGCTTGTGGTGCATGCGTATTAATGACAATGTGAAAATATGACGTCAGCGTATCTGAAAAGTTGCGGAGAGCCAGTTTACACGGAGTCGCGTACACGGCGTTTCTAAAACTTCCCACTTTGGAACCTGTTTTCAGAAATGATCGTTTACAGACCCACAAAACGCCGTCTTCGTGTGGATGATACACAGATTCGGCAAAAAAAGTATGCGTTTTGACCTCGTTTTGTCTTCGTGTGGATGGGGCCTCAGTGTAGACTTTTTTACCAGATACAATGCAACAAATTCATGTATTTGGGTCAATAACAAAAAGAGGGTCTAAAAACGTATTTTTAAAAAGTTCTTTGAAAATGGATAAAAACATATTTCTGAGAGAAGTTTTATGTTTTCTAACAGATTTCAGTAGTTGACCAACATTTCAAAGTTTTTAGGTTCATTATTTTTTAGTATTTTTAATCTGAGCACCCAAAAATGTCAGGTGGCTCAACCAAATATATTGAAATATATTTATATGTTCCTGTTATTTTTTCTGTGAATTTATTGGCAAGTATCTTTCAAGTTTCTGTAGTGACTCAAACATTTTCATTTTGTGTGTTTCATTTCTTTTATTTGTGAATAAGATAAATAATTTGATGTTAAAATAACATTTCACATTATTACATTGGTTGTACCACCTGACATGGAAATTGTTCCAGTCACCAATGAAGTGAAAAAACCTTTTTTATCAGTATTTCAGAGAAATCTACAAACTTTTCCACTTGGTCACAAATGTCATTTGGGCTCCTCTGGCTGATGCAGTTTCCTGTTTCCTGTTTTATTCTCTTCACTTTAAAATAAAAGTCTAATGTTACGGTTGCACCACCCTGACATTTGACAAGGTGAAAATTACGGGACAAAAGTTTTTTCAATTTCTCAACAGCTTTAAAATTCTTTTTATTTGCAAAGAATGTTTTATTTAAAAAAGGTTCAAGCATAAAATAATGCCACTGTATTTTTAATTTCCATTTACAATAACTGACATTCAATTTTTAGAGTTTAATTACTGTGGATACTTGTCAGAAAATAACAGAATGTTAAGAGGCTCAAGTTCTCAGACTAAAGCTTCTCAACAGCTGAACCAGAGCCTTTGTTGTTTAAAGAAATCAAATCACCAACCAACAAAAGGAGAGGGTTTCAAGTCAGAACAAGACAATAAAACTTGTTCAAGTATTTCTCCAACTGCGTCAGACTTTCAACAAGCTTCCTCTTTTCAAAAAAGGTGTTGTTATGTCTGAAGAGTTACTCTAATCTAGAGTTTACTGTCGCCTGTTATCAGTGTCACCTGTTGTGCTCTGTTTGTTGTCTGTCTCTGCTTCTCCTCCTCTCTCCTGAGCCTCTCTCTGTATCAGACTGTCTGATCGTCTCCTTCTCTCCTCTGAACCTCAGGCCTTTCCTGTTTGCAGATTCAGTCACCGCTTCATCAAAGTCCAACTCCTGACGAGTTGTTGTTCAGAGTTTATTTTTGATACGTGCCATCTGTAAAAAGATCTTCCTGTGTTTGGTTTGTCGGAGTCACAAGTATTCTGAATATGAAGAGACACAGAGAGGAGTTGATGGCAAACTAAGTTTCAAAAGCATGTACACTTGAACTTATAACCTGAGCGGTACTTTAGCCTCAATTAAAAGCACTCAAATCTAAGAAGTGATTCACTGTTGGGCTAAGTTTCAGGTTTTCTTTAAAGACAATAAAGTAGGCTGTTAGACTAGCTGGAAGCACTTTACTTTGGCGGTCTGTAAATTTCATCATAATTAGGTCATGATTAAAACAAAATAATAATAAAAAAATCTCTATTTGAAAATTTCCCCCAAATTTCATGAAAATTTGATGCAAAACAAACAATCAACCATGTGGAAATAATGTCCAAAAATTAATTTTAAGCAAGTTGTAATTGGTAAGTAACTTTTTTTTTCTATTTCTTTGAAATTTTCTCTGAATTTCAAGGTAAGTAGGGGACAATTAATGAATAATTATTTTAAAACCAAATCACAATTCACTGCAAAATGTATGGAGAAATGTCCCAATGTCACAGTGTCATTATATTCCTCTGTTTCCAGAGATGCAGGTGATAAAAAGCTGCTTACTTAAAGAATACATTTTTAGTAGAATTTAGTAAGGTCCACACTTACAAATGATTCACTAATGTTTACCTACTAACATTGAAATCAGGGAGAAATTTAAAAAAAAATATGTACAAAACAGCAATTTACCTATTTAGATTCGCCTAAGATAAATCAATTATTCTGAAGTTGAATGTTTATTTTCACCCAATTGTCACGAAATGAGGCGAAAATTATTAACAAATTCCGTTGTGATTGCAAAGTAAAGTGTTACCAAATAACCTGAACTTTGGAGCATAAATGACCTAGTGGTCGAGGTCGTGCACCGTGAGGTTCGTCCTGTGTGGCGTGGGTTCAAGTCCAGCCTGTGGCCTGTTTCCCACATCACTCCCCCAAAAAAATACTAAAAACAAACACTATACTGTTAGAATAGCCTGATGTTTAGTACCTAACATTCACATACTGAAGCCTACATCTTCAAAGGGCAGTGTGTCAGCAAAGAAGGCATGTGAGACAGTTAGTGCTCAGGGGGGACGTGCCCTCGTCAATCACCCATGTTTACACCACAGAGAAAGAGAGAGAGAGAAAAGCCCAGTCTCTGTCTCATGCTGACTGCCAACAACAAAAGCAAGACATCTAATGAAAAAAAAAAAAGTACCTCAACTCCATGTTATTGTGAAAAGAACTGTCATTGAGAGGCATCAAAAAAATGTTACAAAACAATGTGAAGCAAGAAGACACCTCAAACCCTGACAAGCACCTCCCTGAGGAAAACGAAACATGACAGGTCAGCTTGTGAGTCAGCCGGCAAGTCTGGTTGCAGTTGAGCTGATGATCTGTTTGATTACCTCATACTGAACTCCAGCATCCCTGTAGCGTCTTCATAGCAGAACCACTTTGAATCTTTAACAGCATTAAGCCATCTACAATGTGTGAGTTTCATAAAATATATGTTTTTAAAAGGTTTCTTTTTTTTAGTCTTTATTTTGTCTCTCTGGTAACTCTGAAATAGCTTTACATGTATACTCAAAAAATCCCCATTCACCTCTCACTCCTGTTTTAGGAACCCTTATTTCAGCAGCTGTATGAAATACTTCATGTATTCCTGCTGCCTCTTCGAAGGGACTGTGAAGACTGTTTGAAGTGGATTGCAGTGATTCCTTTGGCCGGTGGGCTTGCACAAACCATCGTGGTGGTTGTAGGCATGTATTTGTTTTGGAAAAATCGAATGGGGAGCACATCTTATTTTAAACACTACTTTTCTTTGTTTAAGACAACTTTTTGCCAAGTACAATACAACAAGGTAATGTATTTATCAACAGCTATGGAGCACTGTTGTTTGATATATGAAGAGCAAACTTTGTGAGTTTAGTAGCCGGCTGCTCACAGCTAACCCTACTCTTAGACATGGCCATGGCGTGAACCGTCAGTAAATCCTGGTTATGTCCTATCAGCGCTCATCTACCAACTCCAACCTCACCAAGCAGAGCAAACATAACCAGGTTCTTCATTTTATTGGTAGACTCAGGTTTAAACAGATCACTGCAGTTGACTGCTGCATGTGGTTTCGAATGAACGTAATCACAAACAGCCTGGCTAGTATTTCTAGCCCATGCTCTATCCCTCTCCTGTTTAGCTTTCTTCAGCTCTTCTGCCCCTTTCCTGTCAGACAGTCCAGCTCCACAGTCCACTATTACTACTTAATAAATCCTAGAAATTGTTTGTAGCAGGGAAAAACACAGATCACTCTTCTTGCTGCTAAACTTCAGAAGCCAGCATGGTGTTGTCATAGAAACTGTGACATGCCATAAATGGTCCAGTCCGAGTTGATCGGGAAATTGAGAAGTGAGATAGAGAAATGATCCATTTTAGCATTAATAAGCTCATGTTAAATTGTGGATTATAATCAGGCATATATCTATATGAGATATGAGACTTTTTTTAAGATCACCTAGAAAGCCCTCACATGGTCTTTAAGGCTCCCTGCTCCACAAACCTATCACCCTTCCCTCTGATTGGCCAGCTCTCTGGGGGTCTGTCAATGGTGAAGCTGTGAGGCCTGTTCCTCAAAAGTGTCATGAACCAGCCATGAAATCCTTCTCTTGTGAAGATCTGGAAGAATACATTTTGAGCAGAGAACAGACAGATTCAGGGATTTTCAGGTTTATTTTATGTTGTTTTCAAAAGAACAAGTACGTGAGTGTTCGGTTCCCTGCTGTCAGAATAAATTTTTGTATTTGAAACTGTAATTCTTGTGAAACTAACCTTTCAGAATAATTATTGTATCAAGAAGACCACATATGATTTCTACCTTCTTTTTAAATCAACACTTCTTCACACTGACAGCATGCTGTTATTTTTTTTGGATCATGATACTGAGGAAGAAACTGTCTTATTATTATTAATATAGTTTTTAAGTACACTCTCTGCTTCTGAGGGGTTTTTCATTAGTTATGAGACAGACTGAGATTATTTGAATAAACTGATGTGAAGATAACACTTCTCATGGGGTGGGCTCTTGGAGGTGATAATATATACAAAGACCATATACAACCTTGAATTAATGACACTGTTTGCTGTAAGGAAATAAATAACCGTCACTTATGCCAAGTGAGACACCTTTTCCATGCCTTGTCTGTCAGAAAGTAAAAAAAAAACTTTTGAAAAATGATGGACGACATGACAGTACCACATAAGTGAAGCTGAAACAGTAGATATTAGAAGCTAACATCCTGCAAACAGGCTGTAGGATAGTTTACATTATAGACCACCTCCCTTATGTTGAGAGATATTTGGGTCAAACAATGAAATTAAGATTAATGTCTTTGGGTGTTTAAAATGTGTTTTGGCTAGAAAGAAGGGCTCCACTGCACACTGGGGACCAAACCAAGTTTTATTCAAACATAAGTTGAAGTTTTGGAGGATCAGCGCAACAACGAATTGAGACCACGTGACGTCTACCTCACCTTGGCAACGACACCTCCTTCACTTCTTGATTTCGTCCTCTTCACTTACTTTCCAGTAACTTCACCTCACTAATTCCCATTCATCAAAATGAAGACCTAGACACTCCAAATCAGTTTCACGACCTAGTAAATACCTCTCTAATCACACTACAGATTTAAAGACGCCCTGCATTAAGCTGACAGCTTCATTAATAATGAGACCTATCATCTGCTCACAGCATCAGAATCACCAACCTCTGTGTTCAGGAGCAGGCTGACCCACTTTACTGACAGAGCTCTTCATCACCCTCTTTTTTTTTTTTTTTTTTTTTTTTACATCAGCGGCTCGGCTGCCCGGCCCAGCAGGACCCTGTCGACTGTCTGAGATCTGATGAATTGTAAGACGGAGCTGAGAGGAGAGCAGTTTGAGGGGGTTAAGGGGCAGAGCCTGAGGGGCTGACAGATGGACAGGTTGAGCTTGACAGACAAGGTAAAACACTTGACAGGTTGGTTGTTAGAAACCTCCAATTTCCCCAACACTTAACATCCTTCAAATACTCAAAACAAAGAATTTCAGTGATTTTTAGGACTAATCTGTGTTGCTGGATCTGGGTTCCATTTAAAACAAAAAGGGGGATTCACTTATCCAGGAGTTTTTTCTTATGTTTTCTGCTTCCTGTGCAGGTTTTTAGACCCCAACATATCCATGTGTTGGAAAAATCCTTGAATCTACCTGTAAACTGATTAAAACAGTCTGTTCCTAAAATAACACAATATCTTTGCAAGACTTTCACAAGATAAATTGAGATCATGAGATCCCAGTATGAGGGTCCTTTAACTAGTCCATGACATGTCAAAAGGGGGGCCCCCAAACACTTAGGTCTGTCCATAGCTTCTCCTCCAACAGGTCTGCTGCAAAATTTGGTATCGATCTGATACCAAGTAAATATCGGGCCAGTATCGTTGATTTCAATACTAATACTGATACTTTTTACATCGAAAAGCAGTTAGTCAAAATAAATCAACAATCACACAACCAACAAAACTGTTTCTGTTTATGAATGAAAGTAAAAAAAAAAAAAATTTCAGTCAGAAAATAATCATGTGCTTTAATATTTTCCTGCTTTGTTGTAAAACAGTAAATTTGAATATTTGTGAATAACAACGTTTATTATATTTGAGCATTATATGTATCACTTTGCACAAACAGCTTGCAAATTCGAGTAGATAAACCTTTAAAAAGACTTGATTTGTTTATTTATATATCGTTTTCTCAGGAAATCAGCAGTTTACTGATAATTAGGGGAAAAGTGGATAACACATTACACTGGGTGGTGGTCTATATTTTCATGTAGTCACATAGTTTTATTTCCAGAAAAATATTTCATGCAGATTTATTCAGCTGGTTGAATACAAGTACTATATGCTTATCTCAATGTTCTTTGTTAAACTAGTTTTCTAAAATTACAACTATGATGAACAATTAAACTTTGAAAAATAACATTAGCTAAATTTGAAGATGACTTGACCTAACTTTCACTTCGACCAATCAGTTGCCTGGATGTTGTTGGTTGTGTTGAAAGGACTCTGCTAGTGACTCTGTCTCTGAGCCTGGGGTGTGGTCGTTGTTAGAAGATCATCCTCCTTCCTCTGTTTACTTTGTAGCTCAGAGTTCTCTTTTTGATGTGTTATTATATGTTTGTATAAGTTTGTGGTGTTGCCACAGAACCTCATCTATTTTCTGATAACATTCCATCTTGCATTGTTTGGAATTCAGCTGTAAAATGATGCCAAATGGTGCTCCTCTCTGCCATCATGGAGCAGGTAGCGCATGTCTAAGTGGGAGAGGAGAAACTGACATTTGAGCCTTGATATCATCATGCATGCTCTGTTCAATATTGATGACAACTTTGGTTTTGATGTATGGATGTTTCAGATTGATCCGCCCACCACTACTCCAGAGGGCTGGCCAATCAGATGGAAGGGGGTTTGTAGAGCAGGGAGGCTTTAAGAGACAGCAGCTAAAATGAAGTTTCAGAGGCTGAAAGAAGATTTAAAAAAAAAAAAAATTGAAAGAAAAAAGTTATTTTTCTTGTATTACTTTTTGTTTTGGTTTCAGGTTGTATATCATGTGAAGCTACTACAGGGTCACAAGAGGGACGTTGAAAAAAAGGACAATTCCCTCTCTTTTAAACTCAGTATTTACTGCAGGAATTACCATGCTTACAGGAGTTCGGGGAAATGTACCACTCCTTTTTTTTTTTTTTTTTGAGTGCGTGACTCAACAGGTGAATTTTTCAAACTAAATCCATTCTTCACTAATTAAAACTAAAGGTTGTACATCATTAGGCATAATGTGTAATGTTGCTGACACTTTTTACAACTCAGTTAAGATTAAGATTTGCAATCTAGAAGAAGAAACACACAAACACAGGTGTTCATCACAAAATCAGTGATGTTTTCTGGTCCAGATAAAGATGTTGGTGAGCAGACATGAAGAAATATGTATAAATTCATTTATTCTTTGGAAACTATAACTCTGGGTGGAGTGAAATGAGCGGGCTGCTGTCTATCTCTGACCTTGTTGCTGTACTCCTCCATCATCACACTCAGCCATCAGAGGTTAAAAGTTCACAGTCAGCAAGAGCGTCATCACATCAATTACAGTTTTCTGTGGGTTAAAGATAACCTGTGAGGAAACGCTGCCTCACTGTGACATATAATTGCAGCGAGAGGCAGCGTGGGTCTTACCTGTCCATCGGTGATGCTTTTTGCAGCCCTGTGTGAGCGCTGGAGTCATGTAAAAATCATGCTAACTGCATGGAAAGTGGAGAAGGGAGGGGGACTGAAAATAGCCAGTGCATATGAAATCCATTCATATTGATGAGTGTTTCAACGTGCACTCAAGAGACTCACTGATACCGATTTGTGATGCACTTATGCAGCACTCTGGCACCATGCTTCAGCATACAGTATGTGCAGGGAAATATGACCTGATAGAATATAATGAGCATTTCCTTTAAGTATATTCACTTCATCACAATAAAATTAATTTCCTTCCAAATGAAAACGATACATCATCATGAATTTGTATTATCCAAAGTTTAAAAGTTAAGCTTTGTTTTATGGTAATGTTTTGTATGTAAAACCAATCTATTAATCATTCACTAAAAGTACAAATCATCACAAATAACTGTTGAAATTCAGGATGGCTCAAGATAAATGATAATCATTTAATGACAGATTTTGTTTGAATCCAACACATCTCCTCTGTTTCTCCCACAATGCCTGCACATTTATAAATAACATTTGCTGCTCAGAATACAACACTTTATCCAGCTTCATCCTAAAAATTCACACTTCAGCTTGTTCTGCTGTTTGGGGGACACAACATGTCTGCAACCTGAGGGGGAGGGGGGGCAGCACAGACCTGCTGCTGCTTCTGTCAGGTGGGAACAAGTCTCAGAAGCCACTAAAAATTCATCTGACTGAAAAAAAAACAACTCTCATCCAGGTGCAGGCGACCTAATCCACTCCCTGAGGCTCTTTTCCTGCAGCTTATTCCCCTGCACACTCTCTCTCATTCTCTCTCTCTCTAAGTTTCCTGCTCTGGCCACTGTCCTCTACTGAAAGTTTAAAAGCCCTGAAGTATAACTAACATTCACTCTCTTTTTCTTACTTTCTTGTTTTATAAAACTAAAGCACCAAAAAGGGAAATTGTCTGGTTTTAAGAATTTAATTGACACTAGTTAATACGATGCATTTTATTATCTAATGGGAGTTTCTGAGCTTAGCATCTATGCACAGGCAGTTTTAGTCTGCTTTTAGCCCAGTGCAGAAGTAGCCCGTAGAGTGCATGAAAAGAAGCTCAATTTAAAGTAGATGTATTTTGCATCAAACGTGGATATAAATTTGAAAAACAATAAAAAAATACAACACAAAGCTTGATGGTCAAACCTCTACATGTTTGTATATTGTAGAAATCCCTGAATCGGTCTGTAAACTCATCAAAATGCTTTTTATTTTTCCTGAAAATTAGCTCAAGAAATGCTGACACGGGGCCACACGAGAAACCTGATGTTTCAGAGGGCCACACCAACAAGAACGCAAACTTGATGCTGCTCAATTTCAACTTTTTTCCCCCCAATTTTGAAATTTATTCACTTATACATTTGATTATCTGCTACTGCAAACCATTAGAGTAAGGAATTTCTGTAAATATGTGAAACTGTGGTGTGGGTCAAATAGGGGAATACTCCTATGGAAGTGATAAACACATATACTGTATGAACTTGAAGCAAATTTATACAAATATTAACATTTTTAGTTTCATTTTACCTCTTCAGTGAGAAAAATCTGCTTGTCTTGAGCTTGAAATCTGGACATTGAAAATCTGGATGAATTCCTAAGGGGTGATCATCAGTGATGGAGGATCTTGATTTGGTTTTGTTGAACTTTTTCACTTGTCACTGTTTATGCGGGGCTCATGTGCACAAGTGCATCCATGGAAATAATGGAAACGCCAGACTTTTGAAAATAAAAGCAATACAGTTTTATTGATTCCCCCCCCCCCCCCCCCCCCCATTTAAATTCTAACCTATGATTAACCTCCTTCCCGCGCCTGACAGGGATGTCCAAAGGGCCAGATTACCAAAGGGCAACATCAGGTATAAAGTTGCTGTTACCACTTGAGTCTGGCTGCAGAAAGACCAGAAACCATGTACACACGCAACCATAAAAACAGATTTTTACAGCACTCAAAAACAAATTTAAAGCCTGGTTCAAAAGCGGCTTGAGTCTGTCAGCACACTGTATGAGGGGTGATTATTTAAAAGATATTCGGATCATGAGTTCATCCAGTTAGGGACACAGTTCTACTCAGGTTACAGACAGGCAACCCACTTTATAGCTGTTAGAAAGGAAGCTCAAAGCCTGTGCCATATCCAATATGGCCCCTGCCAACAATTACTATTCATCAGGGACAGACGGGAGTCATAGCTGGGACTATCCATTATTTATACAGATGACATGACAGATTTGCGGGATGGGGGTGATAGTTCTACCCATGATATGCCTCCAGAGGGCTTGCCAATCAGAGGGAAGGGGGTTTGTGTATGTGTAGTTCAAAGTCTTAAAGAGACAGCAGCTAAAACAAAGTGTTTCAGATAGAGGCTGAAGAAAGTGTATTGTTAAACACCAGTGAGAGAAAAACAGGTTTTTTTGAGCTGTGAATCATGTAAAGCTGTTACGAGGGCACCAGAGGCACAAAACGGCAACTAAAAAGAGCAAATTACCCCTCTTTTTCTTTACCATCTACCCGAAGGTATCCAACATCATAAGGTACAGAAGCAACATATTCAAAGAACATTTAAGCAGCTGATTGAAGACATTATTTCAGGTATCTGTATCTATGTGCTCATAAAGGGGCTGTGAGTAGCTTCAAAGTGATCACAGAAAAGTCTAATTTTTGTATATATGCTTATTCATATTATGCAATTTAAAATGTGATTATCAGCGCCATTGTAGGCATATTGAGGATCCATGTAGTTACAGGGTACCAGGATGCTAAATGAAGCTGGCTATTACATAACGGTATAAACTCACAAAGTTTGCTTGTTTTTGTTGTTTCAAACAACAGTGCTACGTAACTGTTGATGAACACATGACCTTGTCACGTTTAATCGGGAACAAAGCAGTAAAAAGTAGTAAAAAGTATAGAAAAGTTGTTTTAATTCATTCCATAAATTATTGTACCATTTCATCAGTTTGTGCGAGTCCTCCAGCCAGAAGGGGGCCCTGCAGTCCACTACAGGTGGATTCTCTCACAGCCGCTTTAATATATGTGCCCAGGTATGTTGTTTTTTTTTTCTTCACAATGAGCTCATATGCCTCTTATCGTGAGCTCAAGTTGTTCGAATATCCTTTTTTTTTTTTTTTTAAAGTAATTTTTTCGGCCTTTATTGGATAGAAGAGAATAGTGGATAGCGTCGGAAAGGGGAGAGAGAGTGGGGAGTGACATGCGGGAAATGGGCCACAGGTCGGATTCGAACCCGGGCCGCCCGCTTGAGGGCAAGCCTCATGGTGCACAGCCATATCTACTAGGCCATCCGCGCCCCAAGTTGTTCGAATATCCTAAGTTGCTTTTTTCATCTGTTTTGATGAACTCCTCGGTACCAATTACTCTTCACTCCAAACAACTGCTAAAAATAAACCTCATGTTTGTTTGCAATGAATCAAGCATCCAGCATCAGGAGATTTCTGTATATTTAAAAGTCTGGTTTGGTTTGGGAAAACATCCAAAGTAGAGAGTAAGGCTGAACGATATGGACAAAATTTCATGTCTTGATATTACTGACAGATATCTCAGCATTGATATGTTACAATATAGCTCTGGGAATAGAGAAAACTAAGCATTTTTCAGAGAAATAAAAGCATCATAATACAACAGGATGTGTAAAGTGGGGTTAATTGATTAGAGCTCACTGTCAGTCACTGTCCATCATGCAACTGTCTGAGCTTTACATGCAGAGTGAGCTGGTAAAATCTACATCATTGATATCTTTGATTTAATTGATATTGGGATATTAATATGTCAAATTTTTATATCTCAATACCAATACGATAACAATATATCTTTCAGCCTGATTAGAGAGGCTGCAGACCTGGTTGAAGCAGTTGCTGGTTCACCCCCAGCTTCAGTCATAGCTGCATGATAACCTTGTGTTGCCTTTCCCTCTTTAGCTCCTATCACTTAAAGGAAAAGCCCCAATATTTTATATTTTTATATATAAACTTTTAGAAAAAGGAAGCTTCCAGAGGCTACTGTGATTAAAATGTTCTGCTTCACTGAAAGCTGTGGTCCAGACTCATGTAAAGAGTTTGATTGGTTGTGATCATATAACTGATGATACACTTTCATGTTTTAGTGAATCTCACCTGTCCTTTCACTCCTCCTGCAGCTCCATCTGACTTCACGTTCTTAATAAAAAGACTCTTACTAATCTTACTAATGCTCTATAAGAGAGATCTAAATGATAACACCATGAATATTTGACATCGACCTCATTTCCATCGTCTTTGTGCTGTGTTGTGTAGCGTTTCTGTGACGGCTGCAGATGCTGCACACAGTCCCCGCACGTGTTTAAAAATGAATTAGAGACATGCAGCAGAATGAATTATAGAGGATGCACACAATGATGAAATCTGCTCTTATCATAACTGTGCCGGTCATGTGACGTCTTTGTAATGAAAACACAGTGCATTAAAGCCTACTAGCATCAGATGTTTGCAGCGTGCAGGCTTTTAGTATCTGGACTTTGATGCAGAGCAGGGATGGGTAGGATGTGGGCTTGTTCTGTCATGTTTATATAATATGCATCACTTAAGGCTCCATACCCTACATCCCACTCACAGGGGCTCATATCATACAGGTTTACATGGCACAAAAGTGCAGAGAGTCGCTCACATGGTGAATATGCCGCTTTCTGTTTACTATATCATCATGCAAGAGCTCAAGCTGGCACTTTCTGAATCAAGGAGCGAGCAGTCGCTGTGACTACAACCAGGAGGATTTATCTCTGCAGAACATTCAGAATGAAGAAAGCTGAGATTCAGTAATATATACACTCTATCACCAGTGGAAATGCATGTCTGTGCTCTTGAGATTTCCCTCACTGAGCTGTTTGACAGCACCTAAAATAAATGTCCTCTAGATGACAGATGATATGCAGTGATTCAGCTCTATATTTTATGTTCTGCCAGGAACTCTCAGAGCAGCCAGTCTCCGAGTTTGGAGAATATGTTTGAGATTTCCTGCATGAGAAATGAGCCCAGTTTTTGTTCAATCAGCTCTTTTAAAACCCAGAATTTTGTCCCCAAGAGCAAATTCAACATTTATTATAATTTAAAGGCTCTGTGGGGATTATCAGTTTGGTGTTAAATGATCAGACATCTCTGGCCAGAAGTTTTCTCGGATGAAGATATTTCCCACCACCCAGTGTCCTAAAGATGTGACTCTTTGTTTGTTTGTTTTGAAGCAAATGAATGAAGAGCAGATCTTCTTTTTAACACCTTTTCTTTTTTTTCAGCTTTTCCCCGGGTCCAAAGCAACGAGGTAATGTATTTATTTGTAGCTACCGAGGGCTACCGTTGGAAAAGAGACAACAATCAAACTTCGTAAACTCGGTTTCAGAAACTGACAATGCAGAAAGTTTAGGAACAGAGAGGGGCTGTGTGATATTGTTTTGGCCATAAAAATGATTCTGCACAATGTCAGGTATTTAGCAGAACCTTGCTTGTTTGCTCATGAGATAACACCACGGACCTCTATGAACACTTGAAAAAACACCATGTAGCCATGTGTGGTCGTTACATTGTGTAGGATAACGCCTTTAACTGAACACAAAGTGGGATTTCTGTGTCCTTTTAAAACAGAGGATACAGCCAAAACAGCCTAAAGAATCATCAAGATGTCAGCATCTGAATGAGGTGGTTTTCATTGATCAAAAAATAGTGTGAAAATCAAACTAAACTGAAGAGCCAACAAAGGGAAAAACCCAGCCTCACAGCAGGCTGCAACCAGCCACACAGTCTTACACCAAAATGGCCGACCGCTCTTTTAAAACACCCCCTGGTCCCGCCCTAATTGAATACAGCTGAGTGGAAGGACAATCAAAAATACCAAGTATAACAAAACTAACCAAAACACCAACTAACTAACTAAAGCCCTTAAAGTAGAAACTCAAACATTTACAACTAGGAGGAAAACATAATCAAAGTTAAGACAAAAGAACCACTCTAGTGATAATAAAACACTCTGGAGCTCCACACACTGACCACACAGTCACAGGTGGACTCACTCAGTCTAATCAAAGAGCTGTGAGGAAAACATGTCCAGTGAAAAAGCCTTGGGGGGGGGGATTAAAACAGATACTAAAACTAGTATCCAGTGCTTAAACTTTAAGTGAGCCAAGTAGCAGTCCAGTTAGATCACTGACCAAACTGTTTGAAAGTGTTACTTGTGTATATAACTCAAAATGTAGTTACTTGCCAAAAATTCAGTGTCCTTTAGTTTAGTGACCAAGCATTGGTTTACAGTTCTGATGAGCACAATGGGGGGACAGAATGCCCTCAAACGCACATTTTTGCTAGGTTGCCATTCCTGGGATATACAAAATACAGAGAGTGAAGGTGTGTTTCCATTACCCTTGGATATGCACAAAATTTAAATAGCGCTATAAAAACCTGGTAATGGAAATACCTGAATTTTGAAGAAGCACTAAAATATCACTAAAAAGTTTCTATGCTTTCATGAGGTGGTTTTTCAGACATTTCCACATTAAAATATATCGCAAAAGCGCAATGGAAACACTTTTTCTGCAATTATACGTCACAAAACGTGACGTACCTGGTCACATGATCACTTCTCTGTGAGTAAACATGGTGCGCTATGTTTGGACAGAGGAGGAGACAGAGATTATTTTGCATTACAGGACATGCACTTGAGAATGCATGGTCATTCATCTCCTGTGATAACAAGTTGTAGCAATTTTCCATTAACAGTTTGATGTGAAATGTCGCCTTCTTGGTTTCCATCAAAAGCACAGTAAGCACAAACATCTCTTTTTGTAGAAAGTCGTGGTCATCCTGGAGATTTCTGTAGCCTTAGATAACCCTTCTTTTGATGATGATTAAGAATTTTACAGGCCATTTTTGGTTTCACCTGGGAAACTAGGACTCAGTTTGTAATCACTACTTCTGGTCAGATGTGATGTGTTTAATATGAGTGAAAAGAGGACTTTGTTGAAAAGAATATAATTATAGAACTTCTTGGGCAGCTGTGCCAATTTTCAGTGGGGAAATCAAAATGTGATGGGTCCAAACTTTAGTATCTCTGAGGTCTCTAAAACCTGAAATCATGAAACTTTGTAGTTTTTTTACACTAATTTTCCACAGGTTCAGCTAAACTGTAGAGTCTCACACGTAGGCCAGGAGTCTTGAAATTGTAGGTCCATCTCTTCCCTTGTTGCACTTTTTGTGATGAAGTCTGATCACTCATTGGAACAGAACACCAAACCCATTATTTCCTGCTCGCCACGCTGACCCAGCCTCAGTCTACAGAGTTTCCCACACTCTCTGTCGTGTGTGAGAGGTCCCTCAGACGGCCGAGAGCCTGCAGGCCATCTCCACAGCCCTACACTCTATTCATTAGTTCTGATCAAACTGTCAGCTGTGCAGTGGGCTGAAGCGGAGGCTCCCACAATGCACTGCAGCGAAGGTCAGGGATGACGAGAATATCGATTTAGAGGCAGAAACGGAGGCATTCGGCAAACTCATCTCAGAGCTCGATTCCCCGCTCATCATCTGTCACTGCAGGGAGGCACTGTTCGCTCATTAATTTAATAGAGGTACAAGGGCAACGCTGCTCCCACGAACCCCCCCCCCAACTGACACTGTGCATGTCAAAATTATTACAGCCACTTCAGTCTTTGACACAGACTGTTTCAGAGGGGTACACTTATGCCCAACCACAGCAACCACCAGATAAACACTCAGGGGTTGAGAAGACGACTCTGGAAAATCTACAAACATTCATTTGTAGTGTCCTGATTTTCACGGCAAGTAAATAAATTAATGAATAAAACCATTAATTTCGTAACACTCAGGGACTGTAACAAACAGGTGACATCCGTTCAGCAAAAAAAATAGAATACAATCTTCCCTTTTGAAAAAAAAAAAAATCAAGTCTGACCTGAAAAAAGAAAAGAAAAGAAAAAGAAATTTGAAATTTGCTCAGTCTAAAATGTTGCTGTGAGGAAATTAGTTTTCAGTATCAAACAAGGTTTTAAACATTGATGCTGAAAAGTTTATTTGGTCTCCTCTCTGTGATACAGTTTGATATTGTGTTTTTGCTGATTGTCTTTTGTACACAAAACATTGAGGCTGAAAAATATTTTAACTTTTGTAAAAGTGCATGAAGCCATGTTTACATTAACAATGACTACGTTTACATGCACACCATGTACTTGTATTAATCAGAACTTGGACAATATTCTGATTGCACAGAGGTTGTGAACAGATACAGTAAATCATGAAAGATTTAAATATTATGGAATACATAGACGGGCAGAAGCACTGCAATAGTTATATATTTTTTTAAAAATTGTGTGCCGAGCTTAACAAAGCAGGTTTTCTCCAGCCACGGTTGATGAGGTGAATAAGAGAGTTCCTAGCATGTTTTGCTGAAGAATGGATACAAATACGACACAGTGTAGAGCATAAGCAAGCATTTCAGACTTGTTGGTGCTGATGTCAATACAGTGCTTGCAAAAGAACGCCCCTAGATGAAGTTTTGTCATGACACTAATACGACTACTGCTACTGAATATGCTTATTAACATGTAATGTGGAATACTCCATTAGCTCAGCACTCTGCGGAGCATATAAACACCTTTTTTTGTGATCATGACGGGGTTCTTTCCAGCCCAAGCAACAAAAAAGGGCCAGAAAAAAAGGTAGTAGGCAACGTTGTCAGAATAAGAAAGGTGACTTTTATTTACAGTGAGGGCAATATTTACGAATGCAAATAAACAAAATAATCAAAGAAAAACCACCTATGATAGGGGAAATACAACCAACAATACTTCAGTTTCTGTCAAGAGAGCTGCTCCTGTTACCTGCTTTGTAACCATCACCATGACTTCCAAAAACTCAGCTGAGCTGCCTGGCCAAGGCAGCCCCTTTAAATGCTCCAAGCCCCTCCCTCAAGGCTCACAGGAAAAAAAAAAACACAAAAAAAATCGTCCCTTTCAGGGCAACCATATCCCACTTTAAATTCTCACAGGCAGACAGTAATATTTTCAATTTTAAACAGAATATTTTCAACTCATAAACAGCTAATAAACATAGTAAGCAACCAAATAATCATCAAAATGAGAAAACAATAAATCAGCCTACCCATGGGACCCCAAAAATCCCGCGCTAAGAACAATAAATGCGGAAGCACCGCAGGCGTCCATCTTTTGCCTCAGAACCCCACGCTGGCAAATACTCCTGTTGCGTGTGTGTGTATGTATGAATGTGTACAGCAGCTCTGCCCAGGTGTGCACCCCTGGTAGAGTTTGCAACAGAAGAAAGTGAGTTTAATATGTTTTGAGAGGAGATTGTTATGGTTGCGGGTGTGTGTCTCTGAGAGTGTAAGTGTGTGCGTGCGCGCTGAGAGTTGCTGGTGACGGAGCCGCTCCATCACAGTGATATAGCCTTAACAAGAATATGGACCTTAATCCAAATATGGTGTGCATGTAAACTGAGAATCACTCCGAGTAAAGTGGAACAAGGCTGCACAGTGCATGTGTGCCTGGAACAGCAGCACGGCCAAAGTGCAGGAAGTGACTGGTTCATTTACGCTGGTTTGTTTACAGACGGAAAACCAAAAAAGAACACGTTGGAGGTAAGGCAGTAGAGGTAAACGACAGGCTAAAACTGAGATATCTAGAGTCAAAAAACAGGACATGTACCTCCATCTTTTCAGTCTATAACCCCCAAAAGAGTGTTGCCAGAGACCAAGGATCTTTTGCCATGGGATGAACACACCAATCAAAAAACTAACCAAAAAGAAAAAAAGACCTGTAGTTGGCATCAATGCTATCTTTGGATGAGAGATCAGAAAAGACTATGAGAAGAGATGACGGGAAAACAAAAGTAGACATTGCCAATTGTAAAGGTTCAGTCAGTTCACTCTAAAAAGTATATGTGCAATTGTGAGAGAAGATGACGGAGATCAGGAGAGGATTAAAGGATGGAGCTTCAAATCACCAAAGAACCGTAAAAGATAGATCAACCAAGAGAGTCTACCCTTTTTGGTAGTTTCAGTGTTTACATAGTCAAAGAACAACATTCAGTGGGCTCTGAACGATCAGTCAAAACGCTATAAAACAGTTCTTAGTATGAGGATCTCTGCTCTGAAAAAGGCTGGAAGCCAATGAGCGGAAGACATCATTTCCTTTGACTTAAAATAAAATGTAGTTTAATATTTCAGGTTTGAATGTTTTTGCTGTTTTCTCTTCCTTTTCTGGTTGAAATGACTTTGCAGGGATCAGCAGCTCTGCTGTCTGTGCCTGGATTGCAGGACGGGATGTTTTTCCTCTTTATCAGAGATATTTTGGGGCCCAGTAGCTCCTCAGGATGCTCACTTGTTAATTGTTAACTGAATGGATTGGATACAAAAAATACAAATTACAACTATTATGCAAAGCTCAGACTAAACAGAATTGAAGTTAAACACAGGGGAGGGGGGAAATAAGATAGAAACTCTTGTAATAATGACATTTGGCTAATACTTTAGCTCCTCTTGATGGTCAGAAAGAAAATCTGTCACATCTTGTCTTGTTTTACAGTCAACAAGATCTTTTCCATTGCATTTGATCTCCACAGTAAGTAATAACAGTCAAACCCTCAGACATAACCAAGGACATACCTACCATGTTAAACCGTAATGCAGAAAGCCTAACAACATGAGCAAGATCCTATTTTTCTGCTTTTCTGTGTGTCCACTATTGGGCTTTAATGGAAGACATGGAGGTCAGACCCTCGGCTGAGCCCATGAAACCTGATAATGGACTTCCTTGTCAGGTATTATCCAGCTTAGTGTTCAGTCTGTCATGATCGATACTGGAAAAAAAAAGGAAAAAAATACCATCCTGTCTCGCTCCCTTGAGTCCTCTGACTCCATCCTCTTCCCCTTTGTGACCGATCCTCTGTGATGGGGCTTGTTTTCATTATTGACCATAGAAAATGACAATGCTGAGAATGTACTTAATGTAAAAAAAAAGTAGGTGTAAAGTGTTTATATGGCTGTCTACCTTCAGACGGATCTTTTGTGTTGTCACATTGATCCAACACAACATACTCACACACTGATGATTTGTGCTGCTGTGTGAACCCCTGAGCATGAAGTCATCCAATACACACACACACATTTCTTAGCAGCAGTTCACTTCAGATGATGAACCTCAGACCTCAGAACCTTAAACTTTGACTTTTCAGCTGAGAGATGACAAACTCTACCGCTGAGCCACAGCTGCTACACAGATACAGGATTCTTCAACATGTCAATAGAAATTTGTCTTCTGATGGTTTGAGACTTTTCTTGGATGTTTTTTTTTTCTCTTGTATTCTGACTTCTCCTCTCATTGCTACACTCACAAACTCGTACCAATGCCCCTCTTTTTTTTCTGTCCGCTTCAAGCTGGAACCAGTGTTGAAAACTGAAGCCAATGCAGAAATGCAAAACAAAATCTGTTGCTGTGTTGACCAGAAGTTTGGATGATTCACCTTTTCTAAAATAGCGGATGATCACAGTTTGACTTCAGCAACTCTTTCCAGAAACCACTGGATGATGTCGCATCCATATTTTATAAAGTCTACAGTCTGTCTCTGCTCATCTCATTGCTTTTGGCCCAAAGCCCCATCGTTATGAGGCCACAAAGAAAGGAAAGAAAGGAAAGAAAGGAAAGAAAATAGAGTTCTTATCTCCTAACCATGAGTTAGTATCTCTGCAATATGTCTGGATGTAATTATGAGAAAAGGTCCAAGTGGTCATTAATCATGGCTGTTTGAGAAGACAAAGGGGGTGATGGGAATGTCTGATTAAACTGCCTCAAAGTCTCTCATTGGTTTGAGACAGCTGAAGATTTCTCTGACTCTGGATGAGGTTAATGCTTTTAGCTCCGAAACTGCAAAGACTGTAGAACTGTTCGTCCTCCTAAGGAATACAGCAAACCATTAAGAGATGACAGTATGTTCCAATGGATGTGACACTGCGCTTTAACTGCAAACCATTGTCAGAGATAATGTCCGATATTTGCCTTGTTATGTGTTTGAAATGCTTTTGACATGATACAGAAGAGATAAATACCAAAACAAAGGGTTGTAGAGGGGTCGAGGGTTGTTGTGTCGTAAAAAACAATTTTGAATGATAAAACATTTGCTAAAGAGTCTTAAAAGCAGCTTAAAAATAGAGAAGACTGGTGAGCTCGACATCACGATGTCTTCAGCATACAAATGAATATTTGCATTTCCTATGCTTTGATTACCATTAATAACAAAAAGAACCAAAAGCAATGGACCCAACACTGACTCTTGTGGTACCTCTTAGGTCACAGTTATCAGACCAGCTGAATGTTTAATCTGACAGTCCTGCTCTATTCAGTTTTAGTTTGAGCAGTGTAAGATCCAGTGCTACAATTTTACATTTCTATAATTTCATTTAGCAGGCACTTCTTTCCAAAGTAAGCCAGTGCACAGAGAACATTATCATGGCACAATCTGAATAAAAAGAACTGCTTATTATGTGGGAAATCTGTAAAATCATTGACAACCTCAAGAGCTAGAGTGGTTTTAATGAGCTGTTTTCTAAAATCAGACTGATGGTCGGATAAAATGTGATGAGCATTGAAAAACTGAAAAAAAAGGTCAACCATGCTGGCAAGGAACTACTTAAAGTTTGGCTGGAATGGACAACTTAGATACTGGTCTGCGTTTTTAATACTGAAAGCATCAGGCCATGTACCCTAAGTTTCAAAAACAACTTTAGTTTCCCATTTAGTGCACTGTCTAAATCAGGGGTCTTAATCACATGACCACTCACAGCCTGCCACACTATTTCATATGGCCCACTGCTTAACATCACTTTACGGTGATATCTGTCCCACCACGTGCATAGTTGAGTTTAAGGGGAATCCCACCTGTCTCATGTGCACAGAGAAAGTTGTTGTTCTCAAGGTGTATAACCTCATGCAGCATTATCCAAATAAACTTATAGCAACATGCAAAGCACGGAGATGAGCAGATCCAGTGAGCTGCACAGCTAAAGGAGGAGCTGTTGACGACAAAATGTAATAAGAGCAAGAAAGGAGACAAATCAAAGAGCAGGTCCAGGCTTAGGGCACGGTTACACTTGGGCACACTTCAGTCGTAAAGCATGGCTCAATTGCCCAGTGTGACCACAAGTAAACCGTGCCTGGCTGTGGCCTACTTCCCTGGCTCGGCATCATTCATGCACTGTAACGGGAGCGGGCGCTGTGTGTACACGATGCATCATGCATGACGTATAATCGCTGCAGCCACCCCTCTCCCAATTCATTTTAAACAATGGCAATGTGTTGTAGGTCTGTCTCGGTCCAAAACAACTTAACAGGAGCCAAAAAGTGAGTAAAGTTGTATCAATGCTCTCCGTGTTCTCTAATCCAGCCATTCTCAACCTTGGGATCCTGACCCCAATGGGGGAGATAATTTTCTGGGTCGCCAAATCATTTTGGAAAATTTTAGCTAATGTCATATAACAAAAATTCAGGCAGAGTTGCTCATGTTTTTTTTTTTGCTTCATTGTTTTTCAAAAATTTGTTGCATCAGCTAGTTTGTATAATCGGAACTGCCTGAACGATTCCAATGAGCGATTGTTCATGAACCAGTTGACATTGAATTATAATCAAGCGTTTGTGCCCTATTTTCTGTAAAAATTGTCTTTTTATTTTTAATATGAGCCAAACTCAACTGACCAGTGCAGAAACAATTATTTAAAGACAAAAATTAGGTCTGAATCGCTTGTAACAATTTTTAAACATGGAGTATGAAATAAGTGTGATTTGCATTGCAAGAAACTTCACGAGCAAATTTTCTAACGTATAATTTTTTTGACTTGTGAACACTTGACGGCGTAAGATTTATTAAAGCCCAAAAAATACTTACACAAAAACTTTGACTTGGTCTTTTTCATGTTTGGCAACATAAACACTCAAATGAAACATTGGCTGTTTTACTCCCCACTATTTTGTAAAGGTTTTAATAAGTTTGCGTCGATTTTTGTATCAGAGGGTCCCAGATACCACCTCATGTCAAATTGGGGGGGTTAAAAAGAGGCTTTATAGCGATGCAGTGGCCGTACATGTGCCGGAAACAGCACTGAAGCCGGGTTCATGTTGGAGTGGTGTGACCGCTGGCTGTACTGTCCTGGGGGAGACAGTATAGCACAGTTGGAATGGCCAGTGTGACCTCACCTTTAGTGATGTCCATCTTTAAGACCTACTGGGGTTTCACCTGAAACCTCTGAGCAAATATGTCCGAGAAGAAGTTTTCAGGTGTCAAGCAACACAACAAGCAGGCACAAATATGAGTGGAAAGTAGTTCATGTTGAGAGGTAAAGTTGTTAACAAAGTATCTGAAATTACCTAAAGTGGCCCCAAGATTGGATGCTCAGCTGCTCTCTGATAATTTGAGTCTGAGACCCCTGCTCTGAGTCACTAGATGCTGTCAGTCATTTTCTTGTTTGAAATCTCTCTGAGTCTGTTGGGAAGATCAAGGTTGAGCAGTGGATCCAGTCCAGTGTTTGATTACTGAAGCAGCGCTGTCAGAGTTGAGTGCTGGTTGATTATGTAAAGTGTTGTGTTATGGACAATTGTGGAGATTTACGTGAGTAGACGACTAATAATGCAATAAAAAAAACAAAGTAACTTTCTTTCTCAACCCAAAATGTCTCATGTTTTATCATATGGCCATGTATAACCAGGACTGCAGAATACAGGAGTTATTTAAGGATCAGAGAAAGGTGTCATCCACATTAAGCAAGTAAAACTCCAGGAAGAAAAGGTGATTAAATCTCTTTTATTGCAGAGAGAGATTTTTAATATATTCACTCTCCAGACTTAAACCCCTCAGGGCCTAAATCAAGAGCACTGTGGTGTCAGTGTTTACCTTCGTATTATGGTGATAAATCTCTTTAAATGGGCACGAACCCACCTTGGAAGACTTGTGGTTCAAAACACTGATCCAAAGTTAGCATGGAGTAAAAGTGTGGGCTCATATTCTCTTCTGTCCTCCCTGCTGTTTTCCAATTCCCCTGGAGCCACATGATGTAACCTGAGTCCACTGCTCAACCAACATCTCTCAGGTTCACTTAGAAACTTGAAGTTACATGAGACTGAAAAGCGTTTTTTTTTTTTTCTTTCTTTTCTTTCATGTATGTGCTTCAATCATCTCTCAGCCAAACAACTCGGAGAATGAAAGAGAAAAAGCCTCCTCATTGTTTCCGTAGCCCACCTACTGTGAAAATATAGCTTCTGTGTGGATTTTTGAATTGGCTCCAGTGGGGACAAAACAAAAGATGTGACCTCTATTATGCATGCAGCCTTACTCCCACTCCTTGCATGGTTCTGCTTCCTCCTGCTGCTGAGTTCCAGTGCTGAGGAGTCAAGGTGTCAGAACTAAAGTAAAACACATTAATTACTGTTAAAAAAAAAACAATATTAGGGTCCAGAAGACGTGATATCTCTAAATTTCAGCTATTTACACTTTAATACAGGATATAATTGCTTTGTTTTGGTTCTTCTGGAAATAGTCTCCGTACATGTTTTAGTGTTATCATTAAAACTCTTGGAGGTTATGGAGATCATGAGCCTCCAAGACTCTTCTGAGATGTATCAAACTTGAAAAAAAATCTGTATTTACTGTCATGGGCAATTGCCAGAAATTGTTGCAACTACAAATGTTTTGGAATGAATGTGTTTATGTCCCTGATGTGCATTGGAAAAACAAAAAGGAAAAAAAGGAGGAAAAAAAAAGTTAACATTGACAGAAATTTACACAACTCTTTCTCTTCTCCATTCTTCGTGTGACACACAAAGGCTCACAGCAAAAAGGTCAAGTCAACTTCTATACATTCTAACTAGCGTCAGGTGTGGTTTCTATATAACCAGCACCTGTTACTCACCACAGCTGAGTTTAAACAAGCATCACCTGCTTGAAATTAAATGATATACCCACAATTCTAAAAAGGTGCCGACAATTTCGTCCAGCCCAATTTTTGTGATGGTTAAAATTGTGTCCATTATTTCTTTTTTCTTAATTTTTCTTGTGTTTTTCCAATGCACATTAGGGAAATACTTTTAGGTAGGAACAATAGAAGAAATGGCAGGGAGACAAAAAAAAAAGAAATGAGTAAGCAGTTTATTGAAAATAACAATTAAATTGAATTACTTTGTCCATCTGCTGATCAAAAGTTTAAGACCACAGTAAAGAAAAAGAGAAAAGCAAAGTGGTGGACCCCAAAAAATTCACCAGCTTTGAGCCAGAGGATCTGATTGGCTTTCTGCTTTGGGTCATGGATCATACTGTGTCTTGACAGGTTTGTTCGTCAAGGTCATTACTGGGGCTGACTGCAGCACAATAACCATCAGACAGCGTCAGAAAGAGAAGAGCATTAAGAGCACAACCCTTTTTTTAGGCCTTGTCTCCTTCCACTAAATTGCCTGGTTGGCAGCAAACATGGGACATTGGAAGGAGGAAGAAAGTTGGAAAAAAAATAGCCTCAATGGTTCCAATAGCGTCCAACACCATGACAAGGAGACCCCACTGAGATATTTACTAGGCGGCACAGTGGAGGGGGGGCATCATAATCTGCCTTTTCCTTCAATGAAACAATGGAGCTGATTGTTGTTCAGGGGTGTCATATGGCGACTGGCTGTGTGGAGATCTTGCAGCGAGCGTCCTTCATGACTGAGGGCCCTGGTCTGTGTGCTAATGACTGGGTTTTTCAACAGAACAACACTGCAGTTCACAATGTACGCCTGACAAAGGGCTTACTCTTTGAATAATCTCACTCTTTTGGAGCATCCTGCCTGTTCCCCTGGTCTAAATCACATTGAGAACATTATGGGATGGAGAGAGAAGTTTACAAAAATAGACGTCAGTTCCAGGATGCAAACATGACGCATCTTCACCATTTGTAGCAATGTTCCCAAAAACCTCCTGGAAACACTCACATCAAGCATCAACAAACTAATTTTTGAAGTGATCAACAAGAACAGTGGAGTCAAATTACTACCGAGTCCTTTTTTCAAAATTGTATTTTTTTACTTTTAAGAGATTTCTCAGGTAAGTTTTAGCTTCGGTTTTAATTCTTCTCTCTCTCTCCCATCTCGTCTCATCTTTTTGCATTTTGAAACTCTGCTACATCCCTTTTTAACCCTCTGATATGTGAATTATGAAAGTCAGTGTCAGGATTTTTCCCTTGAGTGTTTTTATTTGTCTAAAAGTTTTCCTTTTTTTTTTTCAAGTGATTGTAACTGAGCATTCAACATGAACAGTGTAAACTTAATGTAAATATGACTTTTGCTTGTTTGTTTGACTTCTTTTTTTTTCTTTTTTCTTTGGTAATATCATGAAGAATCCCCTTTTTAATGTTTTGCAAAACTTTTTAACTCTTTCATTCATTTAAACAGTGAATAATTTATAGTTTATAAGCCTTTTCACCCTCAAATGTTTGTTTATAATATGTTCAAAAATATACATATGTTTGAAAAAATATTGAAAACATTTTTTCAGGCCAAAGAAGAATAAAAATATCCTGACACAGGCTAGTATGAAATTCCACCACATGAACCATTGAATTTAGGAGTAAATAACTTTTAAGGTGTCCACTGTAGTGACCACTATGCACCATTGGATCTTAATCCAATGGTGAAAAATGTAATTTCGTGCAATTTTTCAACTAGTCTTAAAATATCGATCAGAAGCGTATCAGAACTGTGTAATACAAAACAAGTACTGTCTTCTACTGTGTGTTGTGCCACCACACCACAGGGAGAAAGAGAGAGAGGGGGAGTAATTAACAAGCATTACATTAACAGGTAAAGTCAGCGCCGTTAACACCTCAGTGCCAGAATCCAACCACACTCAGGAGATCGATCTATTTCAGATTAAGAGTGGGACTAATAGGATCTCTGGCTGCTCAGTTGAGGAGGAGGAGGAGGTGTGAGAGAGGGATGTGTCTCCACTGGTGCTCTTTATTGGACCAGCAGAAATCATTTCACGGTGGCTGAAATGATGGTGAGTGTTGGTCCTCTGTAATGGAAGGAGCAGAGTGGAGCCTGCAGTTAGTGTTGGACGTCACACTCTGCTGGAGAGTTTGATTCAGCACAGGAACTCTGTCAGAGCACCACAAGATTACAGACTACTTTATAATCAGGATTATTTGTCCAGTTGAGTTTACGGATGACTGTGACAGACATGGACAAACCACCTGCAACACTGACAGAGCTCGAGCCAAGAAAACTACTACATATTCAGAGACAACACAACTTCTAAACACTTATTTTATCCCATAAGAAACATGATGACAAAACTTGGCCATTATGCTGTATCATACACAACAGATACTGAAGAACAGTCCTTTGAGATATTCTTCTCCAGAGTAGTTCAGCACTAAATAGTCTTATTATTAATAAACTCAGTGCCTGGTCTCACTCTCTTTTCTTTTCTGTCCCTGGTTAATTTTTGTACTGAGCATCACTTCAACCCTGGAGGATTTCCACTGTCAAGTCTGGATTTACAGTGTTATGTTTATCCAATTTTCCTGTCTATGATTTTGCAACATATTTTGCATTATTATGCAATTCTTGTTATTAGTATTATTAGTATTATTAGTGTTATTATTATTATTATTATTATTATTACTATTTGATTTATTTTTTTTGCAGCCCATTTCCACCTTTGCATTTGATTTGGACTTTTTCACATCCTAATGCAGCGGTTTCCCTTTTTTTTTTTCTTTTTTTTTTTGCAGCACTCCCCTTTTGTACATTAAATTATTTTCAGCCCCCCCCCCTTCTCTCCACTGCCAGCCTCATGCTCTAAAAAGGCCTAATTTATTTGACATACTGTATGTGTGTTAATCTATACACAACCAAAGCTTCACTTTGTGACATCTTGCAGAAAATAGCAGAGAAAGTATTAAAACTTTTGCTGGATATCATGTTTTTTTTTTTTTTGTTGTTGTTGTTTTTTCAAGATTTATTTTAAAAAACTGCTTCCATGCATTAACTTTTTCCTTGCCAGGGAACATCAACGTACTCACAAACAAAGGAAGTTGTTGCATTCATGGCTGAAATATTACAAGTGACACTGGAACATTCTTTATGCATCAAGGTTGTCAGTCTTTGTACCAACTGAATATTGTCTTATGATGATTTAGTTTCTTTCTCTTCTTCATGACTTCTCACTGTGGAAAATCCAACTCATAGCTCCGTCCTTTGTTCACCTCGAATTTATGTTGAAATTCACCTTCCCACCTTTGTGCCCAACGCAAACACCTTAACTCTGGTGAGTCTCAGTTTCACTGTTAATAGTAAGTTACACAGCTTCTTTCCTGAAGCTGTGAGACTGTTGAACTCTGGTTGCACAGTTTATTATTTTATTCTATCTATTTATTACAAAGGCTAGCTGATTGTGTTCTTCTTTTATTCTCTTTTTTTTGTTGTATATTTGTATATATTTATTATTCTCATTTCTACGATTGGGCTTGCTCCAGGACCAGGGTAACCTAATTTCATTCCACCCATGTTTTACATGCGTTAAATGACAAATAAAACTCCTTGAATCTTAAAGAAAAAGTGAGGCTATCATGAATGTGCACAGAAGGAGAAACTCATTCAACATATCTGTGTTGAATGTTGGTGGGATCGATCATCTCCGAGGCCGAGAAGAAAGATCCAAACCATCATTGTTTCTGCATGACGTGAGGATTTGTATCTCGTGCTGAGATGTTTGACCTGGGATGAATGCTGAGCTGCTCTTGCATGCAGATACATGTTTATATAGAGAGAAATAAATCCTATACACCAAAGCCTGCAGCTATCTGATTGGTCAATACCCCTCTGACATAATGGATTTAATTAAATCGTTACATGAACTACAGTCACAGACGAATCAAGCGAAGTTTGCATGCTTCAAGTATGATCAAAGGGACTTCTTTGGATGGAATAAACACACAGTAACACGGACCTGTATGTGATTACAGGCTGTGTTTTATTTCAGCTCAGAAACAGGACGGCCCCATAGCGCTCTGAATGCTAATGCATCATCAGAGGGGATTAAAGGCTCTGCAGAATATAATCTATGATCCCAGGCCTTCACAGTCATGGTACCTAACCCTTTCTAACAGGAAACAATCACTCTGAAGGTACTGTTCTGTCAGCTGGCCACCCCACCCCCTGCCTACACACACACTCACACACACAGGCTCCATCTGTCCGTTTCGGGGGGGGGATACGGGAGGAAAATGATGATCAAACACAATGTCTGATTCTGTGATCCTGTGAAGGAATTCATGATAAGAAGATGACAGAGCAGAAGCACGATGAAGGCTCTGTGTTCCTCATCATCATGTGTTGGTTTAAACAGATGATCGACTGCAGCTGATTTATGCAGCGAGCTCAGTCTGAATGTTCTGGTTCGGTCAGACTTTCACGATTTGAGCTGACAAAAATGGAAATGAGTCGATAGAATTTGCAACTTTATCACTGGTAAACACAATCTGTGTAAAAATCCCTACATTTGATTTTCACTCAGACTCTGTTTATCAGTAACAGTCTGTGAATTTAACAAACCAAACACCACCAATAGTTGGTCCAGTAACATCTGCAGCAGTTTGACTTTTTACACACGATCGTCTGGAGGCTGAAGGAGCGACATCGTTATCCTCAGTATGGTGCGGTGTGGTCTGCTTTCACACTGCACTTATTCAAACAAACCAAACCGTCTGGACAATGTCAGGCGGTTATAATGGCTGCTTGTTTGTGCTGGTATTGTCCCAAACACAAACACTAACGAAGAAGAAAGCTCATCTGTTGGACAAAAAAAATAAAATGGAAATCCATTTCCTCTCGTCGGCTTATTCACCACATAGACAATGGAGCAACAGCACATTCATGCAGTCTTAGGGTTTCTGCTTTTACTGTAGTGTTCATGTAATAAACAGTGGTACTCATTATTTGACCACTTACAAGCAACATTTTCAGACTTTCAGCTGTTTATAATTAAAAAATGAAAAAAAAACAACAAAACATTACCCCCTTGAGCTCCACGGGGTCATCGGCAATCCGTTTACCATTCCTCTGACATCATCAAAGTATGAACAGTAACGCCTTCGTCAAACATTGGGACACAACATGTTAGAAAACTTAGATTCTCCACAACTTAGCCGCTAAGTTTGTTTTACGGTTTACTTGACCAACAAAACGTAATTAGTGGAAGAATGGCGTTCACAACAAATGGGAAGTCGTAGCTGTCCGAAGTCATTAAGTCACGTCCATAGTCTGTTCCCTGAATATTCACTCTTCTTTCCACCAGAGGAATCCAGAGTTCAAACATATCAAAAGTGTTGTTTCATCAAATTATTCCAAGTGGTGAAATTTCTCCTGT